>UCOK01000132.1:0-29040 GCA_900474325.1 Synergus umbraculus | reverse complement strand
CCCCCCCCCCAGTTTAGGTAACGACCGCTACTTTTCACACATGGTTTGTGCGCCCCTGCCAATTTGAAATTAAAGCACGTTTTCTCTCTCTCATTTCATCGTTAATAATTGCTTGAAATTTTCACTGGTCGCAACACTCGTGCATTTAAATGACCACATGATGCAATAGGCGCAATTCACAATAAATATAGGTACTGAGTAATATGTACCTTGAACATAGTATAAATGCAGTCAGAGGACCATCCATCTAATACTGTCATATTCAAGTATTTTGTATGCCCTTTGCAGAGCATGAGCTTCTATGAATTTGAAACCCCGGCACCAACTGATTTCAAAGCTAATGATAATAATAGCCCATGGGCAAGCTTTATTGTATTATTGATAGAGTCAACTAAATTAGTTCCTCGTTGTTATATCTGGGCTCTAAACTCGATTTGGATAAATCAGGATAATAACTGAATATTTCGCTTCAATCTACTTAAATCATTCATTTGATAAAGTGGAATTTTTAGATACTTTTCGATATCGATTCAACTTTATGGTTTAAAGTTGAATCCAATACCCTTAAGATTGTTTTTTTTTCTCTTTCTCTCTTCCATATTAGACATATTTCTGTAAAATGTACTTTGATGTACTCTAATAAAGCTCATCTGTACACTCAAAGGAGTTTCGACTCGAGCATAAAATTTCAGTTACTTTGAAATTTATACTTGTCTATTATATCATCGAAGGAAAATATTAAAAGATATTTATTATCATTTTTATTAATTAGTAAGAGAAAATATTATAAATGGTCGATTTCAAGCTGAAGATTTCAATTACATTCATTAAAAAAATTATTTGATACGAAATCTATCAAATGAAAATTTTTAAATTCAACTCCATAAAATTCGAATAATTTATCATCTTAATTACCCGAATGCTACATGCGATGGCTGTTTCGTCGCTGCTTTTCCCTCTCCGAATGATAACGTCCTCCGCCCTGAAACAAGAATAATTTTTTTTAGGAATAATTAATAATAATAATAATAAAATTAAGTATTTAAATTCAATTTATTATCCGAGAGTACGTACTTATTATTTTAATTTATTATCTAGAATATCACTTAAGATTAAAAATAAGGGGAAATTTGTAAGTCTCATTAAAATGAAATATTTGAATTAATGGAAATTATGAACATCCTACAATTGTAGAAATGTTCAATTCCTGTATATTCAAAGAATTTCAATTTAGAGTACATAAAATAAAAATGTCAATGATAAAAGTTTGCATTATTAGAAATAGCGCGAAATTCAACTTACACCATTAAAAATAATATGTAAAATACTTTGTTACTGACATACTGGGTTTTCTGACTTATATTTAAAGGCATGTTATCATTTATCGAGAACAATTCTAGACAAAGCTTCCCTCGCTTCTAACACTAAAGATAACAATTGCGTTTATTTTCTGCACTTTCAACTTACTACTTCATTCACTACTTACTCTTTTCGTCTCAAAATTTTCTACTCGTAACCGTAACTATTAAAAAGATATTTGATAAATAAAGTTTAGAAATACTTTGTTCTGTATTTTTTGCTGAAAAGTTGAGAAAAATTTGTTCACTCCCGAAACTTTTTTAATAAGAACTTTCAATAAAGAGGTTCTAGTCCTGAATACTGAACCTAGCCAGAAAGCAGGCCTTCGACACGAGCTTTATTTTGATAAAGAACAGGAAATACTTCCGTCACACGATAAGAATTACACATTTTAGAGTAGAGTTCTGTCAAAGTAGATCAGGCTTTTTTGTCTGACAAACTTCGCACTCTTTCCTCTATTGTAGAAAATTCAACTAGTATTATTAAGACAATCGATATCATGATATCATTTATCTAGAAAATATGATAAAAATTCTAGAAAAACTTCCCCCGTATCTAACAATAAAGATAACCTTATAGCAGTTATTTTTTACACTTTCAACTTACATACTACTTCATTCACTACTTACATAAGCAGGCATTCGACTATTCAACTACTTTTGATTGAATATTTGACATAAAAAAAAACATTTTAAATTGAATTAAATATAGTACCTGATGAAAAGGTAATATATAAATAAATATAAAAAATAGGAAAAACTGAAAAAAGTATAAAGTACTATTTTCGTGAGTGAAAGTCTGCTTTGATAAGACGTTTTATTGCACTTCAAAGGTCTGATGAGTGAGATCGTCTTGAACCCCTTGGGGTCTTGCATTTCATTGGCTTTAAGATCGGTTTTCTTCGAAGCATTCGACTAATAAATTTTAAAATACAAAATGAACACTTAAAGACTGAAAAAAAAACATAATATCTAAATAGAATATTTATGATTTTCAATTTGGAAGCATTTAAATGTAGAATAATTTAGATTTTGAATTGTAAAAATGTTTAATTTACAAGATTCTGATAAAATGAAAAGTAGAGAAATTATTCTAGAACCTGGTTAATGAGATTCTCAAGTCAGGATTAATAGTGAAGGAAAATAAACAGGCACTTGTTATTTCAAGAATGTAGATTACAAGCCCCATACATCCTTGCGTGTGAAAATTCCATTAAATCTGTAGATGAAACATGTGTTATTAGCACAGACCAGAAAATCACAGTTTTTACGGAACGGTGCAGTAGTCACATGCGGCGTGATTAATTAGGCTGTAACTTCATGTTTTACGAGTTAAAATTAATATTATTAATAGCCCTTACAAGTTTTTCATATTTTTAGTTTGAATTATTTGTACATAGATATGTTTAGAATCATGATTTGATTTAAAAGAATTTTCCTATATACTATATCTTCTTTAACATCTATCTTTGGTGAAAATCAATTTGCAAAACCCATTACGGCAAGGTGAAGGCTCAATGGAAAATTGAAGACGAGGAAACTCGGTCAATAGCATGAAGCATAGAATAGTCATCGACTTGACGCAGTAATTGCGATGCTTATACCAAGAAAAAGAATGTTTAGCCAAGCCAAACAAAACTATTCTTTTAGTAAAATATTCCCTTGTCTTTATTCACATATTTTATCGATAATTCTTCTCGCGTTTAAGACTCATTCTCACAAAGAAAATTTCGTATCATTAAAAAAATGAAGTGACATTTCCCATACTCATTTTGAAATGAGAAACTTTAGTCTAGATTTTACGTGAAACAATTTGATACGGGTGAAAAATTACTCGAATTCGCCTCCAGAGAGAGAAATATTAAGTGAGAAATGGAACATTTTTATGACAAATGTACATATCGAACATCACTTCGTTTCATTGTCAGATCTATATATTATATATGTAGAATATAGTTACATCATATATGTATACATATATACGATGTGAAAAAAATTTATATGGATTAACTGTAATGGGACATAATCATTAATCCACAATTTCGCAAAAACTAACCCTCATGAAATAAAAAGCAGTGGTTTATTGAGAATAAATTTTCCTCTTGCTGAACTTTATATGGTGATATATTTTTTATCGCTGACGATTACTACCATGATATCCTATATTACGATTTTTAAAATACTGATGAAAACAGATTCCTGATATTATCTGTTAGAATTTACTTATTACTTTCGGACATTTTTTTCATTTTCTGGATATTTTTGAAAAAAGTGAACAATCACTAATTTATAAAATATTAATTATGGAAAATGTATGTAGCGTATCAGGATTTATTTTCGGTTGAAAATAACTTATTAAAGACTAGAAGCAGCTGCTAAGATTTCAATAAGAGGGTGTACATTCTAAGAAAGTAGATTATAGGTCAAACGTGCTTTTGTTTCGATTCGATTCATTTTCTATTTCGACTGGTTAGTCCTTAAGATCGAGTTCTCTGCTAAAGAGATTTATTATCAATTCAAGTTTCAACTAAATCCTCTTTGTAAAGAGGATTATTGATGTTCATTCACGCGAGAAAAGAATATTGTTAAAACAGCTATGCTTGCAGATGGATGCAAAATATGCATAGCTAAAGGTGCAAAACAAGTACTTGGATAAAAAAGTAATTGTACATAACAACTGTATTGTTGGACTTTGTGACGCAACCTTGATTGCAAATGTTCCTATCCTCTTACATTACGTCTGCTTTTCTTAATTATGTAAATGCATGTTTAACATGCAAATACGTATACTGTTAAAAATTGGAACGTCTTTTTATTTTCAAAGTAACTGAAAATAACAAAGTTATGTAAATTTTGGTACATATTTAAAAATGATTTAAATAATTATTGCTGGATGTTAAGGAAAACCTCAGACAGAATTTTAAACGCTGATCTGGAGTTTCATAAAGTTTTATAAAGTTTTAATGGGGAGAGCTATAAATTTTGATATTAAATTCGAAACTTTTTAATTTAGGGATACCACGCAATGTATAAGCCGGGGAAAATCAGAGAATCATTTTCTCAAGAGGAAACAAACATCGATAATCCTCCTGAGTTCCTTTTTTTTGGTCCACTGGAAAATTTGTAGTATCCAGTTTCCAATAAAAGGAATTTGTGAGGTTGACATGTAATATTTTGTGAAATAGTACAATTTAAAATTAGAAACATCCAGCAATTCTTATTTATAATTTAACCATTTTTAGCTTGAATTTAGGATTTTCTATTAAAAATTGTAAAAATCTTCTTAATTTTAAAAACACATATTATAAACTATATTTCAAAATGATGAGAATTATGAATTTATACAAAGCCATTAATTAAGCACGCTTAGCATATCCGGCATATAGTCGAGCGAAGCGAAAATTGTTTAAATTTTCTCAGATTGCTCGGTATTAATTAAATACTCAGTGGGAACCAAGTGCTGACTGATTTTCAAGTACTGTTTTAAAAGCTTCCTTGTAAAAGGAGATAATGTGATTACTCACGAGGTCATTGCTTCCGACGCTGGGAGAGTTTTTTTTCTGATTTTTCATTTGCAATTAACAAGTATTATAAATACAATTATTCAGAAACACGCATGAGTTAAAAGTTAAATGTCACGAGATTTTCCTCTTGAGATCATTTAAGAAACTAGATCTGATTATACTTAATGTAAAGTGGAATAAGTAGAAGATATCCTTCAATCTTTAAAATTAAAACAAACTTAAAAATTAATTTTTTTAAATTATATCAATACTCATTTTTCTCGTCATTATGGAAAAAATTTAAGAAAATTATATAATTTATGAAGTGCCGAAGCTGCAAGTTTTATCCGCTGGAAATTGAATCTAAAAAGGATTCTAAAACTTGATTTCGTTCTTTGTTTGAAACCTCGGCACTATGCTGACTCATTGGGCAAAGTTTGCTCTGCAGTAATTTGCTACTTATTATGCGTAAGTTAAATCCATGTGTCGGGATTCGATCATTCTTAAGGTCATGAGTAGCTGCTACCATAACAGCAAATTTAGTTACGCCAAATTTATGTCCGCAGTAATTAATATTTTTTGCTAAAATTAGGCAATTTAGCTTTGTTTGCATGGACGTAAAGTTAGCGAAACTAAATTTGATTTTATAGTGAATAACACATGACCTTCAATTTAAAATCCAATCTTATCAAGTCATAAAATTCGAAAAACCGTGAAAATGTTAAATGAATGCATTGGAAAACATCTCAATTGAAAAAACTTGATTTTAAAGTACATTCAGATTTATATAAAATTGAATATTGAATCCAGAATTTGGCATCTGTTCTCAGTCATCTTTGGGTATAATTAAACTCTAATTAGATGAAATGACACGAGAGTGATCGATCAACAACAGTTATGACTCGAATTGCTTGATTAGTGAAAGCATTAAATCAGCACTCGATATCGCATTACGGCAATTAAATTGCTATTTGTGATTGTTAATGACTTTTTTACAATGTCCATAATTTTCTCTAAAAGTAAACCTATTGCTTTTAATTGAGTCCTCAAACTCATCAACCTTGTTTTAACAACTTTTTTGACATTGACACAGTCAATTATTGTTCCCTTCATAAAATTTTGTTGGACCGCTTATTATTTGATTGTTGTTCAGATCGCAATAACAATCCATCCATGAGGAACAATGATTTGCACGGTTCGTTAAATTCTGACCATTGTTCTAAACGTGAAGTCAATCAGACTCATTTCTTCGATTAAATACATTTTTAATCAAACTTGGATTCGCAGAGATGAGGGCGTGAATTGGCATTTCTTTATGAAACGCTATATTTTTGTTTATTTTGTTGTTTTCTGTCGAATAATAATCAGGCGCCTAACCTTTGACAATTTTTAATTATTCATATTCAATAAGTTTTATAATTTTCAAGTTGTGGTTTAATCTCGAAAGTAAATTCGTAATAATGATTTGAAATTATATTAGCTTTCATTAATATTATTATGGAAGTGCCTATTATTATTTTATTTTTTATGATCGATGTTAAATCATCGGAAGAAATGTTCCGTGTATTAAAATTACGCGTGACAGACTGCGATATTAGTCGAGGTCAGAAGCTCAATTAAAAGGAAAAAAAACACAATGTCAAATAGAAATCTTTTTCGCAGGTTGCATTATTTAATATTAAAATTCATTTTATGAGCCTTTATGAAAAATATGAATAATTAAATCAAAATACTAATTAAAGTTTGAAGTCCACTTGATACGGGAGGGAATTGACGTAATCGGGATGGCGATTTGGCAGATGATTTCAAACTTACGGTTTTTCCCGGTCAAGTTTTTCAATTTTCCCGATCAACTATTTATATGTATTCCGATCATAACGTATTTTATACTTGCGACCAAACATAAACTCCCGGTTTATACGGACGTACTAAAATCTTCGGCTCCTGCTTTAAAAAGAGAAATTGTTTAGACTGAAAAATGCTTTTAAACTACATCTGGTATTATGAAGCGAAATTGTATTTGCTACTTTTTACAAGAATCTGGGGTGATTTACATTAAATACGGAATTTTGAAAATATTTTTAAAATATTCTCACTTTAGTAATTTGTAAATATTCACATTGTTCGTCAATATTTATTTTTGTAGTATTTAGTAAATATTTATTGACATCACAATGTGCTAAATTTGCTAATTTTTTATTTAAAAATATGCGACCTATATTTTTATATTTATAATTTTTTCTTTCTTTTTATCGATGAGGCAATGTTAAATGTAAATTATGTAAATGAAAGTCGGTTCTTCTTTTCGTGTTAAATACCTTGAAAAATACTGATATTTTAACTGTGTGAATTAAGAAAACCATAATGTTTTAATGTTTTAAAGAAAAACATAATGTTTTACCATTTATACATTTACTTCATTACCAAATAGTAATATCGTAAAATTAATTCTAGAAATTGTTTACAAACTAACTAAAACCGTATAAAAAATTTTCCCTATTAACACAACAAAAATAGTACTTTATAGTTTATTAGTAATATTTTTACAAAATTTTAAACTATCTCGTATGAATTTTACGATATTCCAGTTGGTGACGAAATGAAAATATAAAATGGTAATTTAATTTATGTAAGAATGTCTAAAAACCTTCCTAATTATTATTCCGAAGGATCTCTTCTTTTCAAAAAAAGTTTTGCCACCCACTTGGACGAAATAAAATCGAATGACCCTCCAGCTATTTTTTTTTCGTAAACTGACCTCAATTTTTAATGTTTAGACCACCACAAAAAACCGAATTCTATTTCTAATCCAAACGTTTCTTCTGATTAGCTTTAGTTTGTGCAGAATAGATATCCTGCAAAAAACTCATAAATTTGAAAGTATCTATTTATATCATTATTTTTAATGACAAGTTACGTCCTGGCAAATCCTCATCACGTTTGCAACTGTCACTCTCAAGTGTCATTTGTAACCGGTAGCACTCTACATTTTTCGCTCTATTTTTTATGGTAAAAGAGCAATACTAGAAAAATAAATACAGGAAAATAAATTGAATAAGAAACTTGATCTGGTGAGAAATGAAATATTGGCAGCGCCTTTAGTCAAAAATATTTCGGAACATACCGGCATAATACAAAGTTGGCTGTTAGCTTCGAAACTTCTTCTACTTGGGAACCCTTGCTCAGCCCTAAGCTGAAGTATCCGAGGCTAGTGTGGAGGTCGGTCGCCTCGGATCTTCCGACGTGCTATTTTCAGATAATTTTATCACAGAAAAGGACCATATCGTTGGCACTCGCGATTTCTGACGCGATCACCAAAACAAAACGGAATACTGTCCGCCCAGGACTGGTGCACTGATCTCAATGTGATCTCGACTCGCTAACATTTCCTTGCCTTCCGTGTGTGTTCGGCTCATTCGGCTACACTATACATGCAACCAGCGACATGCGTCCCCTCTATTTTCCCCAGTGGCGCACAGTGGCGTAGGTAGCTCAACAGGAGCCACGGGAATTAAATAAGTCCGCGTTGCGGAAATGATATTTCATGCTAAAACTCGATATGAGCTTCCGGGATTGATGCTAATTCCAATAAAGTGTAGACTTTTCGATTTTAATGGACGCAAACGCCCCGAGTAAAAAAAAGTATTGCCATACCGTTAAGAATTAGGATTTCAAATATAGTCCCATTATTAGACCAATACTTTCTTTGAGCTTTCTTAAACATTGAAATCAGGATAAAATTACTGGAAGTGACATTTAATTTTTAAAAGAATTTTTTATGAATGCAAAATATGTTTTTAAATAAAATTATTTTAAAATTCACTAAAATTACTTTAAAAATTTGTGCACGCTCCTGATGATGCAGCAGCCGGCAACGTAGGTGTCTAACGCTGATGCAGTGTGCGAAAGAGAATCGGATTCTGTCAAATGCAAGTTAAAACTCAGCAGATGAACTAAAAGCCGGTTATTTAATGCCGTCTAGTTTACGCGACACACTTTTAAATACGTGAATTTACATAAATATTAAATATCGTTTTAAAGCATTAATATATCTTTTTAAACAATAAGTACATATTTGAATATTATCCTTATTATTTTCTAATAGTTATTAAAATTATAAGTTCGATAAAAATAAAAACGAACCTGATTCTTTTGAAAACATTTTGCCACAACTTTCCCAATACGGAAGTGTTAAAAAAATATTTTTAAGTTTTAGTTTTACTTTTGTATGTCAAAAAAAAATCTTATAGACAAAAATATTTTGTAACTTCTACTCCTTAATTGAAAAAGGAATGGTAACATATTTTCTAGTGTCAGATTCGCTTTTTTGACAAGAAATAGGTGAACAAGTTCTTAATGGTTTTCTTTTTTTAAAGTATTTTCAATTATTCAAATATATGATGAAAATTTTCTGTCTTTGAAACGTTTTTCTCGACGACTTTCCTCTCGAGTGTACTGGCAAAGACAAATAGCCCTAGGCATGAACCTCATGTCGAGCATGCACGTGTAAAATTCAAATACAAGGTCATCCTTGCAAGAACTCTTCGTTAAAATGAAATTGTGGTCACCAAACGTCCAAACTTGAGTGAAGTTTTTGGCCCTTGTTAGTTAGTTGGATAACTGCGTAATGAACAGAGGGGTTGAAATTTAGTCAAGTAGTGGTTGAGCCGTGAGCGTGACTGACGCACATCAAGGACAACTCAAATGATTCTTGGCACGAGAAATGGATTGCTTGAAAGGCTTTTCACCCTTTTTTAATATTACGTTAGTTGTTTTTGATTCAGACGTCCAAAATTTTTTTTTGTGGTAAAAAATCTATCAATATTGCTGAATGACTGAAAAGTTCTGAATATTCAAATGAACGAATTTTTTTACTGATGGGAAACAAATATTTCGTTCATTTGAATATTCAAAACTTCTGGTACATTGCTGAATGACAATTTAAATTGTAGGATCATTCGAAACGATAATTTTGTTGTTGAATAATTTATGACTCAATTTTTGTTGTGTAAGCTTCCTGTCAGAGCTCAAGGAATGAAACCTTGGCAACTATACTACAGTTTTTAATATTTTAATAACATTTTAATAACTATTTTAAATTCTTATTTCGTAATCAATATTTTAAACTCACATTAAAAATTATTTTGCCCTTAAAAAAAAAGTAAAACGGACTTTTGGATTTTATTCAATTTGCCTTAATTCCGTATAGACATCCGATTGTTGCCAAACTTGAGAATAGCTTTATAGAGAAGCTGTCAGAATATCGATCGTACTTTCAACCCTCGTCTATCGTCTGAACGTTAATTTACAGGTTATCTGCACTTGAATTTTGTTACGGCAAATAAAATTACGAATAATGATATAGTAATTCAATTCGACCTGAAATTTCCTTGAATTCTTTTGAATTCAACAGTAATGGATCTGAAGTTAGAAAATAGTCCGTTAACTATATGTATAAAAATATACATTATATA
Source organism: Synergus umbraculus (assembly GCA_900474325.1). Taxonomy (NCBI): domain Eukaryota; kingdom Metazoa; phylum Arthropoda; class Insecta; order Hymenoptera; family Cynipidae; genus Synergus; species Synergus umbraculus. The sequence continues at coordinate 18,705 of UCOK01000132.1, read as the reverse complement.
GTTAGTTGAATTTATAATTACCATGTTTGAAGCAGTTTGTGAAATTAAATTAATACAATAACCAAATTTCAAGTGTTAATACCATTATTTCTGAGCTTTTCGTAGCCCAGCAATGTAATTATTTTGCATTACATGCCAATGTACGGATTTGGTCTGACTATCGGAGAAACCATTAATGTGTAATCTGAATTTAATTTAATTTCTCTTGTCTGTTGCAAATCCAGATTATAACTGAAATATTTTCTATTCAATTACTTTGGATTTAAAATTTATGAAATTTTTAAATTCTGAGTGCTTTCAAAAATAAACATTTCCATTTTCCGTTGATTCCAATTAGCGGAATAAATGCTTTATATTTATACAATTTTTTAATTTTTCAAATTGGAATTAAGAATTATTGTTAGGAAATATGTATGTTTTTTTAATTTGAAGTTTTGCGGGGTTGAAACAATTCTAGTTTGTCTTTGACTAGAGACCCTATTCTGGTCGATAACCGCGCTTTCGCAGACACCATGTGATATTTCATTGTCTTTCTCTCTTGCATTTTGTTTCTCTTCTCTCCTCTCTTAATTCCCACCCCTGTTACCTTTACTCACTCTCTTTCTCACCTTTCCTCCCAGTGCCGGTATATTGATCCAACTTGCAATGCCTAAACACGTGGTGGAAAGTAATCTTATAATCTGCCAAGTTTCTTAAATGACATCATGTTAGGAAATAACTTCTACACCCATATTTTTTACAGACTGAATTTTTATTTGTGACGTTTTTAATACAAGAAATAAAATCAAGTTCATCTTTACATAATTAATCACTCGAGAGAGTGATCCCCTTTAGCCTAGCTTCAACCCTGGACTTGGTCACTTTTAGTTTCTGTCAAGGTCGACATAAGAGCAATTTAGTTTGACTAACTTCACGTTTTTAGTAATAAATATTTTTCATTAAAACTAGGATTTTATATACATAAAATTAAAATAAAATACTTCGAATCGCATGATAATTATTGTTGAATGCTTGTTTTATTGAAAGTTGCGTCGCTCCGATTAATTTAGTTATTCATCAAAATATTCTACTCAAAGTTAAAATGACACACTCACACATTTTGCTTTCCATATTTGCGCTTCTCGTATTCTGAAGTTAAATAGACCATTTTTTTAAAGTTGGTTCATATTAGAATAGACTCATAACTTTATACTGTAATTAGTGCGGTAGCGTGTCAACATCTGTCGTTCACATTTGCGGAAATCTAACCCTTGGTAATGAAATTTGTTAGTTTATAATTATTACAATTATAATTATAATTAATTAGAGAAAATATATAGCGATATATATTATACTTTTTATAATGATGCCGTATTGAAACAAATATTCTATGATTTACTTTGACTGGAAGTAAGAGATGTTCCTGAACTTTATGCAGAATAAAAAAAAAAAAAGAATTTCTGTTGTCGACGTCGACGTAAAGTTATCAAGAGCCTGCTTCTCTGCTTTGTCACTTTAAAAGTAATTAAAACTTCTTTATTTTCCTTCGCGAGCAATAGATTTCTCTCAGTTTTCCTTATGCATATCGTTTCCTTCCTCTCGCGACAAGAATTTCCCATTTCAGATTCAAAAGGGATGTCTTGCAAACTAGAAATGCCGGGGGCTGAAGTTTCGAGACTTGGCAAAGAATAAAGTACATATAGTTATATTTTATTTCCTCAAAGTTTTTCCTTATGTCAACTACGAATCGTTAAATATTTCAAAGTAACATGTGCTAAACTATAACCAATCTTCGATTTGTCGAATCTAATTTGCATGTATAATTATGTATCATGCAATAATGTTTTCAAGTCTTTTCAAATCGTAGCATTACTATTCTTGAAATTCTTTATAAAAGATTTCATCATCAGTGGCTTCTTCAGTTGCTACTCGATCTTGCTTTCCTGATTTTCGCTACAACGATTTCGACCACAAAGACGATGCAGGAAATCAGAAATCCCATGAGTAGCTCAGTTACAAGAACTAAGAGAAGTGTATTGTAACTGATTGACAAATCATCCAAAGCATCTTTACCCCTGTCGTCAGCCGATCTCTTCGGCGAAACATCTTTACTCCACTTCTCGTAAAGTCCAAATGCCATAAGCCTTAAGAGATGGCTATTAATTCGCTTAATGTAAGGAGAACCTGATTCCAGATAAAATCCTTCCAATGATACGATGAAAGGTTCTTCCAAAGTCGTGGTTAAAGTTCTTCCATCTTCACCCTTGTAGTAGGAATTATACCAGTTCGCATCTACTTTTAACATGACACAGCCTACATTCTTCTCCGCGATTGCATGCTCAACACAACTCTCTGTGCTGAAAAACTGAAACTTAGAGTTCCTTACTATACTCAAATTTTGTACGTCCTTATTCATCCAATCAATTAATATTGGATTTATTTCAAGTTCCAGCCCTGATTTATCCAATTCAGCGAGTGTCGTAAGTTGTATCTCGGTTGCTGATTTTAATTTGATGCTCGTGATCATTCCATAAATTTTTGAAGAATATATAAAACTCACAATGACCATGTAGGTAAATATGATTCTCGTCTTCAAATTTTCAGGCTGCTCGGGAACAGTCAAGCTAAGTATGATTTGCATCGTGTTGGATAAGTTCCAGTCATTGCTAAAGAGTTTCAATAGATAGATCAGCATCCAGAGTATTGCAAAAAAAACTGCGAGTGGGATTATTGCAAGCAGAAAATTCAATATAGGATCTTCCTGTTCCTGTATTTTTGGTATCAAAGCATTCGCACTACCTACTCCAGTTACTAAATGCTCTAGATAAGAATCTTTACCGACCTTCATTAATATTGCCCGGAATAGACCGATTTGGACTTCGTTTCGAAGTAATTGCTGCGTCACTGATGGTAAATTTGAACTGACCAGTGGCTCAAACTTAACAACGAAGTTCATCTTCTTCGCGAAAGCATTTAGCAGAAGTATGTCAATTCCTGAATAATTGACTGGATAACCGGATTTATATTTGATATAAACGTGTGGAGGATAATGAAAAAGTGAGACATTCAATTCATAACGATTCATGTTTCTCAGTTTGTCTGGGAAAAGTGCTGCTCCTGATCTGTACTTTTTCGTTGAATAAGTTTTCATAAATGGATTGAAGTACCTCACTTTGGATGTGTTTTCGAAGATTTCAAGGACACTAACATCCAGAAATTGATTATTCCAAGCAGTTCGAAGTAATTTCTTCTTCATGGGATCAAATGACTTTTGCACGTCAGAGAATTGAAGAAGTAGACACTTGGGTCGAAAACGACCTTTTGACAAGATACTTATCATCATTATTATTTCTTCTGTAATACTCAAGTTGTTTTCTGCAGAATCGATTATCATGAAGAAGGTCGTTGTTGGAAAAGCAAAAGCTTTCAACTGCTTTAAATCGCTGATTTCTTTTTCAATAGAATCGTTTCTAACAACAAATTGCATACTTAGCTTGATGTGTTTGACTTCTTGAATAATTTTCTCAGCTTGATAATTTCTAAGTAGATCGTCTTCATTAATAATTAGTAACGTTTGATGTATTGAGGAATCTTCCTTGATGTAGTTCAATAATCCTTTTAACCAGATTGGTTGATTTATGTCTCTTTTGAAATTGAAATGGTTACACATTGAAAGGAAGATAATTGAAAAAAATATATTTCTTAACATATTTAAAATTGGACAGTCTAAACCTGATCAAATTCTCAAGCTTCTACTACTTCAGGTGTCTGATTCTCGACTGAACATTTTTTTTTCTTTTTGTAAATAGTGAAAGGACACGTATGCCTTTCTTTCAATATTAATAAGCTGATGAAAATAGAATTATTTTCTAGATTTTACAAACTGATATTGAAAATGTTATTGAAAGATAAAGGTCGAGGTGCTAAACGAAATTCGAAGCACAGAGAAAAATAGATTGTAAATGGTAATGGAAAATATGTTACCAGGTATAACCTTGGAATGTTAATTATGGGACAGCGATCTAGATTATTAAAACCATAATTTCTATATGTTAAAAAAATATAGTATTAGATAATATATTAGATTATAAGATCTAGAAATATTTTCATCAGCTTATTAATTTTGAAGGAAAGGTATACGTGTCCTTTCAGAGTACTTAGCAAAGTCAAAAGAATTAACCGATCAAAGAATTTCAGTCGAGAATCAGAAACCTAATAAATAGGTACATTTATTTACAGGCGAAAACTACTTTCATAATTTGTTACAAAACGGATTACTGAAATTAGATTTCTAAGTGATGAAACGATAAGTCAAAGTCTCTTTGACATGCTGAGTAATTAATGGTTTAGGTTTAGGTTTAGCTTTCCTTAGAGAAACAATTTTCATTAAAGTTAGTGGAATCTGTAGCACATCGGGCAATACATAATATTATAACAAGAGTGAAATAAATTATGTACCTCTGAAAGTTAAGAATATTATTGAAAATGGAAAAGAATAAAGTATTTCCAAGTTGTGGAATCTCGAGGATAAAAGAAGAATTGCGAAAGTTTTGAAAGGAAGGTGTATTTATAGAAGAAGAGCAAATAATCGTCGTCTTGAAACGAATCTGGAACAAAAGTTTCATATTTCGCTTGGATCAATGCTTCTCGCACAGTTAACGGCCGAGAGTAACTCGCAATTCCTTCATCACATTAGTTTAGGTCAATATCATCTTTCTATTATTTTCTTCTTTTATTATGAAAGAATATCTTTCCTGTCGATAATTCCATTATGCAGATACGAGACTGCACTTTAACATCATAAATGAGGGTCAGTAATTGAACCACTTTACCTATATCATCACCAATCTTGTATCGATATTTCAGGCTGATTAATAATTTAATCAATTTCCTATGCAACATATATTTGATCAGAGTGGCCACATGTCAGGGAACTCAAGGGAAAAAAATTTGTCAAAGTCTTATTACGAATTTACGTAATTTTTACGGATTGATATATAATACATTGTCAGAAACTTTTATTCTTGTTTCTCTGATTTGAACTTGTCCATCGTTCTCTAATGTGTTTAATCGTCCGTAAGAAAATGGTTTTGAAATCGGATTACTGAAAGTTTTCAGTTGGATAAAATTCGTCGCTTTAGAGTACTCTTTAGTCTAAACCAGGAAACTCATTAGCAATTAAGTTTCAGAACTCGGTGTAACTGTTTTAAACGTAACTTTTTAAATACGCGATTATACATTATACGGAAAATTTCGAAACATACTTATAAAACGAGATTTCCTTCATACATTATGCAGCTTCCATTAATCTAATACCATATAAAAGATCCACTTAATTTTTTTCAAACTGCAGGCAAGCAAAAGCTCATTCGTGTAATGTCTAAAGCAGAAATTAAACACGAATTTTATACATTCGAAAGTTATAATTATTTACATTTTAATGAAAGATATATTTTAAAAAATAGAAACAAATTACTAGGTTGGAAAAGGGTTTAGAAATAAATATACTTAAATTCTTTTTTTATCCAATTGCAGATAAGGTTAATACAAAATAAAGTATCGTAATTCAAATATAATTTTGCCTCGATCGATTTAACGAAGCCGCAAGTCACGAAGGTACCATTACACGCGGTAACAATTACGATTCTGGTTATAAGATGTAAGAGCTATTTACATAAATAATGTAATTGAAATTACACTCTTATCATTTCATGATCATTATGTTTGTAGAATTTTATTGATTTGAGGAAGAATACAAATGTCGAAATTAAATTTATATGTCTAAAAGTCAACAGAATTTCTCCATTTTCAAGGCAGATGTTGATAAGGGATCTCGATTGGTTAAAAGATGCAGAGTTTCACATTATGTTTCAAGTCACGTTTCCTATTTGTAGGATACTAAAAACAGTGCACGAAGCACGTGCAGTATAGTGGAACTTGAAAGGCGGAACGATATTATTTATATTCATAAATTGATAACTTCACTGTTAAAAAAATCTGTATGTTTAATATTTATAATGTATATATGTAAATTACTTCATACGCATTTTAATGGAATTTCATATACATTTTACAATATATAATAATATATAATATTTAATATATAACTTTTCATATATTTACATATAAATTATATTAAATTTCATACAGATTTTTATAACAGTGTTCATCAAATTTCGATTTCTATTATAATTTTAATGAGTTTCCCTCAATCTTACGAATTGATGAGTTTCGAACTTATCGAGATTAAGAGGAAAATGAGTTTCTCACCGCATTCTAATTTGCTTCCGATGCTAGTTGCTTATTCAGTTCGGTCTATTTGTTTATCCGGTGCATTCACTATTAATTTAAGCAGCAAGCGAACTGACGCTGTACCTAGTAAAAGTTGTGAATTTTTAAGTTGAACCGTCTTTCTGTTGGTTGCAACTTGAATTAGCACAGGTCGAGGGCTGAAATTTCTTGTGCCAACTTATACTTGGCACTGGAGGCAAAGTGGTATAAGGTAATGCAGGCGAAAAGTTTGAATTTCCTAGACACAGCACTGCACCAAAATACATGTCTTGTCCGCAAAATTATCGATTTTATCCTTACTACAAACATAAAAGATTGTCATCTCTCTTAATCTGAATTATTATCAGTTAGTTAGAAACTACTAATTTATTAGTAATTTCTTACTAATTCAGATTGAGAGAGTCAGAATAAGAAATTTCTATTTATCTCTCTTAGTTTCTAGTTTGTCCAGAATTGGTAAACTCTTTAACTCGATGCGAAATAAGTTTCTGTTCAGGCACGTAAAAGCGATCAAACTAGCGAAGAGTCTCGTTCTTTCAGATTCGCATCACAGGTTGCGGAGAGCCTTCTCCCATTACAGAAAGTAAAGTTTCTTTATTTTGGTTCTGCAACCTGACGCTCAATCTCGGTAGTTTTCTGAACTCTGTTACTAGAAAGGGTGGTCAGGCTTTCACAACTTTGCTTGTTAGCTACTTTAGAAACTTCCGAATTAAAGGAAAACAGATCGCGCAGAAAATGTGACTGAAATGCAAATCAGCGACAGAAAAAATTTTTTTTAAATGTCATGATTTTTCCTTTAGTTGCATTTTGCTAATTCTGCATTTCAGCTAATTCTTTTATGATTTTTCTATTTGAATGAATTCAATAAAATCAAGTAAATGAAAAAAAAACAAAAAAAAATAAATTAAATGAAAGATGAAATGCCATAACAGAAAGGGAAAAGTTCCATTGTGAAGTAATAACTTTCCCCGTCTCTATTTCTTCCTGACTTTTCGGGATCATAAAAGAAAAAGGGTATGAATGTCGGCACATAATGTAACGAAGAAAAATTGAATCTCTCTTATTCTGAGGAATGAAAAATAAAGAAAATATAATGTTTTCTGCGAAAGAACTGTTGAAACTGTACATTTTCCAAGATTTATATAATAATAGAAAATATAGAAAACAAATATAAATCCATCTTCTTAAAAATTAATGGAAACAGTAATTTTCCTTGAAGTTTATTAAATGCACGAAAATAGTACATATATATTTTAAAAATTTAATATATCTTTATATTCAGTTTGCAGAATTGACCTAATTGGATCATTTTCTCATTTCCATAATGTCTTTATAATTAGATTTAGTCTTCATTTAAGTGACTTTAATTTCTGCAAAAGTAATTTCGGATGCTTCAACTTTAATTATATTATTTCGAGAAGTTATATTTCATTGCGATAACTTATCATGAAAGCTAAAACGTAATTATATTGATTCAATGAATTTATTATTAGAAATATATATGCATTATTTTTTGTCCATAAATTTCACATTAGTACATTTTATTGGTTTTTTAAAAATATTTCATGATCTGAAGAGAGATTTCCAATTTGGGAAGTAGTTACAGGCGTTATTGGTCAGACAAGGGGAAAAAGCGTCTATTATAATTTCAAATGCAAGTTACTTTACTGACTGTTGAATTAGTTAAAAATTGAATGTTTTCTTCACCCTAAAAATCCAATTGATAATTTTTAAGTCAAATAACTCACACTGATAAAACTTTTTATACTAGTCCAATATACGAAATTTGAATGATTTTTTCAAAAAAATATTACAGCATAATCCTTTGGAATGAAAAATGCAATAATTTGCGAAACTTTGGAAACATTCTATTAAAAAGTTGGAAATTATAGTAAGGTTTCAAGTTTTAGTACACCACTGCAAAGTTATATATACATATACAGATATATGTAGTTTGCAGGTGCAAGTTCCGAGCTGTCGATGAAATCGTGCATAAATAATGTATTTTGGTGCACTGAATTGGGAGAAAGTACGTACCATTATGGTAAAGTGAGAATCTTGACTTTTAGTACATCAAAGAGAGGATGAAATGTCACATTTGTGGTCAGGTTATAAAATTATCAAATGTATGCATGTCTGCCGCAGAACTCCAATTTCGCGCATGTTTCTTGCACTTTACTGCACAACTGGTGCGGTTTCACAAGTACGCGATATGGAACTAAACTGTTAGGGTTGTAGTTAAGGTGGTGCATTGCTATGTAAGAGTAGGGGGTAGCCAAGTACATATTTGGAATAATAAGCGTAATTATTCTCCCTTTTTGGTTCATTCGTTGATATTTCTCCAAGAAAATCAGTTTTTAAAGGAAAACTCGTCAAACATAAAATTGTACTGCATAATTAAACTCTAACCGCCACTTTTCTAGCTTCTACTTCTTGAAAATGATTAATATTCAATCGCAAATTATCAATCAAAAATTTTATTTTGCATTGTTCACTTGTAAAAGGATGTGATTTCCGAAGTTGTAATTATTTTCAACATTATAAATACATTGTCTAAAAAATAAGAGCTTTATAAATTCTTGTGAATTTTTTCGCGTTTAAATTACAGTTACATTTTATTGATTTTATTTGACTAAAATTAACCGCGTTTGTCGGTAAAGTAGGTACTGAGTTATTTGTGAGCGACTATGTCTTGCTCCTTTTTGCGACAGATGACACTATCTATCTGAGGAAATTCGAGCGGAAAAATTTGAAGATGTAATAATAATGTAATAATAACAAGAAATTTATTTATTTTCTTGTACAAACTTCTTCAGATCTGAGTTACTTGTACTTTAAGGGTACTGGAATTCCACCAAGGCGTTTTTTCAACAATTCGCTTTTAAGTTCATCCCTAAAATGTTGCGGATCGTTCACAAAGTTTAGCCACGTGCCAATCAACTCGAGCATGTACCATGGTTTGATGTTAGCCTCAACATCACAGTCTTCGTCATCTTGACTTCCAAACTCTCCAGAATTTTTATTGTCAGGTGCAATAGGACAAGGTAGTTTCTCCATGCTTGCAGCTTTAAGTAGCTCTTCTAAAATTTCCTTGTTAGCTAAGAGAATACGACGAACGATAGGCTCACAAAATTCCATCAATTTGTTGAAACGATCTTTTGGTTTCACTCTCAATATAATGTTCAGATAGCTTTCTTGTTTTGAATTATTACATTCTTCTAATTTTTGATTTCTCAAATTTGCCTTAATGTATTCGTGCATTGCATAAATTGAATCAAATGGAACAATTTCTGCAAATCCATCGAAATTTCTTCGATACTCCTTTACACTTTGAAGAACGATGTCGTCTGATTCCTGGGATGCAAGTCTCAAAAGTCGACCTTGTCAATGGAAATTATAAATATCTTTATTATTGAATAGTCATTACTTTGAATGATGCAGAAATAAAAAACAATGAAATCTCGTCAAATTCCAACAATACTTATAGATATATGTACCTTCTAATTGACTTGGTTGAAGAATGTGACTGTTTTCTATTTGATCATCTTTTTCTTCTGATTCGCTTTCCGAATCACTGTCATCTTCTGCCTCAATTGTTGACGAATCTAGCCCGTTTATGGATCCATTGTCGTTTAATTCTCTTTCTAAATCTCTCACTAGATCCCTTTCTAAATCTGAAACAATTATAGACATTGATACTTTATCACAGATATTTAATTTCTTAATAATTATAGTTGGAAATAAATTTATCGCAATCACTCATATTAAATCCCGACAAAGCTTTGAAGAGCGTCGTTAAAATCGAATAAGCATTAAGTGATCACACTTCTGCATTCAGTTGGCATCATGACAACTAAAGTGCCAAACTGTCGAAGTGAATTAGCGGTTCAATGTCAGGATGCTGATTGAACTTGAAATTGCGCATCAATAAATGACTGATGAATCATACTTGAGGGAAAATGTTATTACGAAATCACGTTAGGTAATGAAAACTTCCTAGAGTGTTAATTTATTAAATAAAATTATACTATTGTATAAATTCAAATTTACCTTCGACATTATCTTCATCCTCTTCTTTTATCGGTGCTTTGAAAATAGCAGAAGTTCTAAAATCCTCATGAATACTTCTACTCGCTATTACCTTCGTTGCCATTTTGGCCTCCGTTTTTTTAATGTGAATCAACAGCTTGGTAGTTGAAAAAAACTCTTCACTAAATGTGAAGAATGATGTTTTAATGCAATTAATAAATCCAATTATCTCTTATTTCTTTTGATGACAACTGTCACTTAAATCAATCAGTAAATACGCGGCAGTGTTTCCGTTCTGATGGCTGAGATCACAATACATTCACACTTAGAAGTGTTAATTATAGTGATAAATATACGAGTACAATAAAATATAGATGATATTTTTATTTATAAAGTTCTCTGATTTTTACACAGCATCAAACAATCTGGAAATAAGTATAGAGGTAGAAAAATATCTGTTAAACTATAAATTATCTGTATAACTATACAATAACTAGAAAAGTAAATTGTTTAAATATCTTTATTTCGGTCAATCAGCTGGTTACATTAAATTGGTACAACGACTTTTTCATGTAATGTTTCATTTTTTCGAACACCTTAGAACATATACAGTTTGCAAGATTATTCCGCGTTATTTTGTAATCGCGTCGCCTTATAATAATCAAAACACATTTGCTACATTACTTGATAAACTGATTATATTTAACAATTACCAACTGTACATTAATTCATTATATCAATACATTTTCATAATCTAAATTTTGCGCACATATTTTTAATGATTTATTAAAAAAAAATTTAGCACTCTCTCTTTCTCTATTTCTTTCGGGATGCCAAATAAACGATAATTGTATCATGTTCTCTTCAACTATCAACACAATTTCATTTGTTATTGATTATTTAATTAAATGCAGTAAAGGATTAATTTATATAATCTATTGAGTTTTGCTTTTTTTTTTTTTTTAGAAAAAAAGGGGACTACATTATTGTATATAAATAGGTGATCAGGATATTAGTGAAGAGCGCGGAAGAGACCATAACGATTACTCTAAACGTATTAATATTAACAAGTAACTGAATACTTTTACATTTTTCTAAATCTTATGAATCCATATATAAGGTACAGCTTGGCGTCGAAATATTATTAAACAAAATACATAAAGAATTTAAAAAGTGATAAATAAGTTAGACTAAAAACCGCTTTTGATATTTATTCAAAAATGATAATAAGATTTATAAAAATAAATGAAAATGAAGACTAGCTAGTTTACCATGTTTAATTAATTATTTTAATTTAAAAAAAGGGGTATACAGTGTCACCCGATAATATTGAAATTAAGTTATTAATAGTAACCTTTTTGGAAGTAATACCAAAAAAAAAGATGCTCAAACGTGTTTTGCGCCAAACTGCACGTTTGAAATTGATCTACAACTCGATAAGAAATCACTTTGCGATCGTATTAATTAACATATATTATTATATGTTTTTCGTATCTCTTATCGAACTATCCATTCTATATTTTTAATATCATTAGCACGGTATTCCAGGCACGTCACAGACGTGGTTTCACAAGTCAATAAATATTTTTAAAAATTCATTAGGAAATATAATCTCATAGACGATCAATCGACCATGTATACCTCTAGTATTGTCGAGTAATATTTATTTACTAAAGTTACTTGATAGTTCCTTTATTTAACTTTTGACGAAAGGACAAAAGCCACATTAGAAAGAAAAACAAGTTTTCTATAACAAATTTTGTATATGACTTTGTTTATTATTTTTCCGTCTCTGGCCTTTAAAAATTCGTTTTATACTTTCAGTGTGATTTTGATATATATTGCTTAGTTCTTTACGTTTGATATACACTTTAATTTTTGTATTACCTTGAAAAACTTCTCGATAAAAGTTTCGAATTCAACAATTTTCGAGGAAACAAGCTTTCTTCTTTCCTTTACAAAGATCGTTACTATCAATATCTACTTTTTCAGTATGTATACTGATATGTAAAACAATATATAGATTTTTCGGAATGGACAATATGTTCAAGTTAGCTTAAAATTCAAGAACACCTTTTCTGGATACATGAGTATTATAGTTACATTTATTATCACTATGACGTTAGTACTATTACTTTCATTATTTTTGGTAACTTTCCTCATCAATTTAGATTGAAAATCGAGAGAGGAGTTTTTATTGGCAAGGATATAAGATTACGAGGTTATCGAACGAAGAAGCGCTACCGGAAATGGGTATATACTGTATTCATCCAAAACCAAAATATTTGATTTTTAATCTTTTGGCTTTGGCTGAATCTTAATATTATTGTAAATATTATGCACCTAATCTTAACTATGAGATACTGAATCTCTTCTAAAAATTAGGGCCTGTTTCTTCGTATCACTGATGTAGATATGAAATTCACATATACATTTTCTTGTACACTATATGTACAGCTCTTTAGTCAGTACCTGAATCTTTAAAACCAGGAAATATTCTGAGGAGTTTCTATTCTTCGATTCCAGATTGCGTTCAAATTAGACCAATTTCAATTTTGGATATTCCAAACAAGACAATTTTTGATTTTTTACAAATGACTTTAGAATAAGTCCTGTTCTAAATTAAAAATGATTGATTCTCGTAACTTCTTTGAGCTTGGCACTATTTAAAAATTGTATATGATTTTTTCAAAACGTATTGTTGGTTCCTTCGTTGTATATTTACAGTACAAATTTTATTACTTTCAGTTTGATTGTGTTCGGTGCTTGCATTTGGTCAGGTACGATTAACTAGATCCTCCATTGTCGAGCAAATTCCTCTCGGTCAAACTCAAATCAATATCCTGACCACGACATGGATACACAAAGCTCTAATTGTTCTCTCTGATGTCAGGTTCATTAATTACCGCAAATCACCGAACGTCTCCACAAGAAAGAGGTGTACTAAATTAACATAAATTGAGATGGAACAAGAGAGTTTCACACATGTTTCGAATATGTTAAATTTTTAATGAGAGTAGTGATGCAGCAATTAATTGTTACCGATGTTTAAACATAGATTCAATTTTTCTCACTTTACATAGACTATACCGCCTTAGGGAGAACATTTTAATCTCTAATCTATTGATTTTTATGCTCGAACTATATCATTACAACAATGATACCTAGAGGACAATAACGAGTACATATACAATGAGAAGTTGGCTAGAACACTTATAGTTGACTTTCGTTTGATCTTACTTCTTTTCTAGAATTCAACGGATTACTTTTAGCTAATGAGCAGTGAAAGCTCATATGTTTATATCACTAGGTTCGATATTTCGAGCGAGTATCGAGACTCATGGCGACTAATGATGTACGAGTACTTTGGCAGCGATCTTTTCCCTTCGTTTACATTTTACAATGTACAATGTACACTTATTTGAGCTAATGCAGTATTTCGCATCATCTGCTTTTTGAAAAATGCTTTAAGAGCGGCTCAAAATGTTTTGAATAATATCAAACTGGTGGCATTTATTAAGTAGAAGTAGCTCATCCAAAAGGAAGCAATCTTAGATTCGAGTTGGTTATTGTCTGGGCAGACTTTCGATTTTCAATGCTCTAAACACTCGAGTATAGAGCCAAGAATTTCTTCTTTCTCAGTGTTTCGATATTATTTAACAATAAGTAATAACGAGTAACGCTCTTGTTAAATTATCTGATATAATTTAAAAATAATATGATTTAAAATTAATTCTTTAGAAGATTAAACGATCGATAGGAAAATAGTTTAGAATGTTAAGATTGTTAAGCCATCTTGTGCCTGACAAGAAGAGATAAAATATATGCATTATTTAATAATGTATTACGCAACACATTTCGTAAAGATGTCCACAACAAAATAGTTTATCCAATAAGAAAATATTTTGTGCAATAAGTTCTCTCTTTAAGTTAATAGAATCCAAAACTTATCACATAAATCTTGTATATTATGATCAGTAATCGAAAAATGGTTATTTTTGACACATATTTTTATGCTTTATCAGTCAGAAGCTTAAAGATCCTGCCTCTGCGTTACTTATGGATATTGCCGAATATCCAAGTTGAATGTATAATAAGCGAAAATGTGTGTCAAACACGCGGGGCGTTAATCGCGAGTTTTACTTTCATTATTAAGCTCATATCGAAGTAGCGTGATGATCCAAAGTGATTTTATCTACTCGTGGAAGAGCCGATAGTTCGTTTCTGCTTAGGTGATGCACTATTCCAGCACCCAATGAGTCCCCTAGTACATTTACAGTCGTCCTGCATCGATCTCTGAAAATTTAGTTTAAATTTTATTAACTCAGATCATTTAACTTATTGCCTTAAGAATTACAAATTACTTACAGCAGCCAATCAACTGCCAAGATTGTTGCCACATTTTTAGCATCAATTCCAACTGTGTCCAATACCATAACCATTGTAACTAATCCCGCCTGCGGGATTCCTGCTGCACCAATACTTGCAGCTGTTGCAGTAATACTGTAATTTTAAATATTAAATTATATAATATCAGTCATAACAGATAATCCATTGAAAATGGTCTTCTCTCTACGCAATTACAAATTATTAAATTACATTTCGGATTAGTATGAATTCATTATGAAAATCCTAATATGTAGTTCCCTAATTTTCAAATACGAAATTCAGTTGTTATCAGCACTCACCTAACAGCCACAATTTGCCCAAGACTTAGTTCCTGCTTAAGAGTTTGTGAAATGAAGATAGCAGCAACTGCCTCATATAGAGCAGTACCGTCCATATTGATCGTTGCTCCTATCGGCATAACAAAACGCGTAACTCTC
Source organism: Synergus umbraculus (assembly GCA_900474325.1). Classification (NCBI taxonomy): domain Eukaryota; kingdom Metazoa; phylum Arthropoda; class Insecta; order Hymenoptera; family Cynipidae; genus Synergus; species Synergus umbraculus. The sequence continues at coordinate 3,580 of UCOK01000132.1, read as the reverse complement.
GGGTCAATTCCATTTCTGTCCTCCAAGCAACCAATGGCAACTGGAAGTGTTGCGGAACTCGAAGAAGTTCCAAATGCCGTTACTAATGCTTGTGCCATGTTAGAAACGTAAGTTAAAGGATTCCTCTTCGTAAGCAGGAAAAATATCGTTGGAAGTATCAAAAATCCGTGAATGCATAGCCCAATCAGCACAGTTATAAAATACATTCCCAATTGTCGGACTGTTTGTTCGAAAGACTTTATTTCGATTATTTTTGCCGCGACCAAGAAAAGGACTCCAAGGGGAGACAGCCTGAAATTATTTATTAATTGAGTAACCATATCCAGATTTCAGTATAAAATTGCGAAAAAAACATCTTACCAAACAACCCAATTTGTTATAATCATCATTGCAGAAGAAAGAGCTTCGAAAAAGTAGAGCAGAGGCTTTCCAGGTTGACCCATTTTTCCTAAAGTGATACCCAAGACTGCGGAAAAGACAACAAGACCCAAGATGTTTGTGCCACTTGCTGATTCATCTTTGATAGTCCAGGAAAACTTATCAACTGGAAAATATAGACCATGTTCGATTACCTTTCTTATATGATTGATATTTGAATTTATTTTGGATTTCTTCCTAGTGATTATCTCTCTTACTTTTCGATTGGTTTTTCTTCGGATCCGGATCGTAGTATATTCCTGTTCGGTACTGAGAAATGCATGCTTCAACTAAATTAGGTGGAAACATGTTCCTGATTAAATCCAACAATGTGTCGGGGGTTGTAACGTTACGCTGCTCTTTCGCTTCCGTTATATTCTCAAAAGTAATTGCACCTGCACCAGGTCGTATCGAAATCACTAAAATTATACCTGTAAGAAAAAACGAGTATAGAGTATTTTCCGCATTGATTAAAGTTATGAAAATATTGTTTTTAAGGAATATATATACCAACCCAGAATAACAGCACTGATGGTAGTAACAAAATAATAGATGACTGCTCGACTTCCTATTTTTCCACTTAGAGTAAGATCTAGAGATCCGATAGCTGAGATCAAACTGGACATGATCAGAGGCAAGATCAAGCCTTTCAGCATCCTTAAGAACAATTCTCCAGCATAATTTACATACATCTGTTCTCGTTGACTCCATGATTCTCGACTAGCTCTTAAACCTACTCCAAGAACTACACCTCCTACGACTCCAAAAACAGTGAGTAAAGTTAAGGCATTGTGTCTCATACATGTCACCGCCTTTTCCCTTCTTGTCCTCGGCAGTCTGCTTGGTTCTTGAGGGTAATATGATTTCCGTTCATCGTTCCTATCTTGCCCATCTACCCCAGACAAAGGCGATCTGCAAAGCAAAAACTTCTATGAAATATTGAAAAAGTTTTCATATTTTTATACTTTCGATGTTATTACCATCATATGATTGTGTAGATGATGTAGGTTGGATAGATAAAGGACAATATGATTGATTTTTGCCAATTCAAATATTAAAAAAATATTGGATTAATTATATATTTCGGATTTCTTCCATTGTTCTAATATTTACACTTCTTGTTTACAAAATAAACCATCACTGTTGTGATGGTTATTATTAGGAAATCCACAAAGGACTTTAACAAATTTACATTCATAATAGCTTTGTTTATATGTTCACGTGATTATATTGTCAGAGTTGAATAGTATAGCAATTAGAAGTAGCTTAAAGCGTCACGGACGCATCTAATTCAAGGCTTTTCAACATAAAAATATGTTCTTTAACACGTATATATGCAATATGCATTCCTCGTGTCTGCAAACGTGCAAATATAGGAGTCAATGAAATGCTCTTTGCATTAACAGATGGTTAATATTCACTCATTACTTGAAGTGAATCCATATGTTGCATGTGTATATATTACAGTTTGATGAATTTGAACATTAACATTTTTTTTAGGATGTCATAGAATCCTCATTTTTGTTTCGTGACAAATTATTACATTAAAGATAATTAAAAATATTACAAGCTAATTAAAATTGAATAGAACAAGTCGCCACTCCTATCTCGACAAATTTCGACTCTTTATTTAGAAAAAAAAACTCATTTCCGGTAGACTTTTCTCTTACATAGGTAAATAATTATTTATCATGACCTTGTAATAAGACAAGAGAGGTCACTAGTCTTAATTCGTTTACATCTTTTACTTTTAATTAGTTCGGCTCGCGTGCTTCGGAAAATGTCCCTTGAGTCATTTTAGAAATGTAATTCATTACTTCTTCATTAGCATTTTTCATTTTAGAGAAAAATATTTGTCTGACTGAGACACGGAAGTAAACATATGGAAAGAAACTTCCTGAAAAATACAATTTTCGTTCATTTTCAATTGAATTTCTGATTTCTGTGTTTCTATATAAAAATCACATGCATGGGAATTTTTTATGAAAACAAAAAAAGGAGGATACTTCATCTCTTGCCAATTGGATAAAACGAGGCGAAATCGCTTTATTTTCTACTCCTTTGAAGTCAAATCGATATTCATCTCACTTTAAAGAATCATCATCTCAGATCCGAAATTTTTCGATTTGTAGTAATCAGCATTTTTGCTCTTCCAGGAAAGTGGTTTAAGATCTCTAAATCAAAAAAGAGTTCTTGATTGCAGAAAGGATTATCAAACAATATATGTTATAGATTATTCTCCAAATAGAGCGCATATAAGTAATCACCCATATTAGTAAAGTTTAGGAGATTAATATCGATTATAGCCAATTCAATAGACATGTTTTACTCCACATGAGTAAATTCATTGACTATTTATATGCAATGATGCGAATATCTCACTATTATCGCTATCACCAAATATAGTCTCTGAATTGTTACGAGAGCTATTGTCAGTTGACAAATTGGGTTAAACTTACGCGAAATTGATACCATATCCATCAAAACGATATATAATATATAATTCTTAATTTATTTGAGAGATTCAATATCAAAATTTGCTCTCTACAGAAAAAATTCCTTCACAAACTCAAGAGTGCAGAAAACAGTAACTGCAACATCTTTCTTATTCAAAAGTACAACTTCATGAATGTTAATGTATAGATTTAATTACAGGCAAGGTAGAATTGCTTCGAAATGTTGAAAATCGATTTAAATATAGAAGCCTGTCTATCGTTCCGTTTGAATAATCCCTTCAAAATTCGATCCACTTAATTAAGCCACTAAATTCTAAAAGCTTCTAAATTTAAAACCTTCCACTCTAAATAAATATTTATTTTGTAGACCAGAAATCAGATTTCAAAAGGGAACAATTCACCCCCAAAAATCGGTTCATCATTCATTCTGTTGCGGTTAAAAGAACCGTTTTATGTAATCTGATAGGTCAATTCCTCGAGCTTTTCGGCTGCTGAGCTTTCACATTAATACTCGTCACGGAATGACGGCTTGACATTAGTGGATACACGTGTAAGCCCAAGCAGCCAGCGTCTATAACGAACGAGCAATTTCTCGTCATTTGTGATGTCATGTCCTGTGTTGGTGACTCGCGTATTACTCGCACACGTGCTTTTCTTGCACAAGCGCCTTCTTCTTTATATATATTTATATATATATATATATATAT
>UCOK01000131.1:0-24981 GCA_900474325.1 Synergus umbraculus | reverse complement strand
ATATATATATATTTATTTATATTTATATATATATATATTATGTTTATGTATTCGCATATGGAGAATAGTTATTACACAGTAGTTGCGTAGATTTTTTTTATATCTATTAGTTATCGATACTAAACATACAAAAGCGGTATAAAGCTCGATCCTCGCACGCCGTTTTACAATAGTCGTTTACAACTTATTAGCGGTTACGATTTAAATCTATTTTTAATGGTGCGGTGATACGTGATGACACAATTATAATATTGAATAGACCTGCACATTTGACTTTTGACGGTTCACGTCGAACGTCAACCCTTTCGTCGAGCTTCGTCAAAGTTACATTCAATGTCGAACCGCCAATGAAAAAAAAAACAAGAAAAATTACATTTATAGATTTCTAATCGTAAAACCGTCTCACTCTTTCACACTTGTCGATCGTGCTTCTATCTTCCCCTCAAAGCCACTGGCGGGCAATTTTCTCTTTTTCCTGCGACCTAGGACCACCTTCTAAGGTACAGCTTTTCGAAAAAAGTATTCTTACTGAATGAACAATAAGAAAATTCTATTGTATCACCAATGTGATCACTGTGACTACTTTTCAGAAATCTAAGAATACTTTTCAAGAAAATGCACACTTACAAGCAGCATTTCGATGCATTCATCATTATATTTCCTGCCAGAGTGGATAAATCCGTTAATAAGACATTTTTTATTGTGACATTTCAAAGCCTCAAACTGGGTTCCATTTTCAAGTTCCATTCCTTTGACCTTCCTTTGATCACTATAGTCTTTTCGTGGTGAAGAGTTCCTTCAAGGAACCAATCTCTCATCATTAAATTTTTTTCGAATTTTCATCAATTCTTAATCAACCGAAATTTTTACAGTATTTTATTCAATACTTTTCACTTAAAAGATTGGTTCATCGAATCGGCTCTTGTTTCGATCTGTGTATGAAAAATTAAACCCGCCAGCTAAAGGTACAGCGTAGTATCTAATAACCCGAGTTAGACTCTCGCCCTCAAGCCAACCAAACAGATATAGTGCATACAATTACGATACGAATCATTAAATATCAACTCTTAAGAACCGCGATAGAATAAGTAATAATAATAATAATAATAATCATAATAATAATAATCTAATAATAGTACATATAATAATAATAGTACATAGCATTAGTTGTATGCCTACATTAGTACTATGTAGTACGCATACTAACTACCTAGTTCACCACACCTTATTACGCAGTAAATAATTTAGTCGCAATGTGATTAACTGTGATCGTTCGGTACTTGACTTTTGTCCATCACTCTGCCTCGATTCAACAAAAAAAAATTGCAGCAAAGAATTTTTTCTTCGGCTTATTGAATTTTTGATATTACTACAAAAATCATTACAATCTCGAGGACAAATAATTTTTGTCGAATCGATTTGGATTTCAGGAATTCTTGATTTGGACCAAGTACTAAAGAATCACTGGTTACATACATATATATATCGGACTTTTGTGAAAACGCACGTGGGAGATTCTTTTTAGCTCATCTCTTTAGGGAAATGAAGATTAGTTGAAAAAGATGCCTCCTCCTTTTTCCATTTTTGTAATTAGTCTTTAATCATCTACTTCTACCTTCTTTTTTATCGCACTTTTGAATACATTTTTATCAAAAATATATAAGCCTATCATCTAAATATTCTTCTAGCATCAGGGCAGAACTTTTTTCAGACCTTGAGACCCTCGATTCTCAACACGGATATACGAACGATCAAGCAATTCTTGAAGGTTCGAATATAGAAGATCACAAGGTCCAAATTCGGTTCTTGCTTTCACTGTTGCTTTACGACAAAAAAAAAGAGGAATCGCTTTCTTAAACTTCGATTCATAAACGAGAAATCAAATACAAAAGCATTAATTGAATTTCTCTAAAGAGAGAGCGCAAAGGTTCGCACGTAGTGATTATATACTAGCACTGCAGCCAGGATAAATAGTCAAGTAGTTCGTTTAGAGATTTATTTTTCAATGTATTTCAGTTTTAATTTGTTCTGTAGATCAGTCCATCAGTTGTGTATAAAAAGTTAAATCCTCTTCCTAAATAAATGTCCGCCAATAAGCGAACCTTCGAATCGGCAGAGTTATTATGTTTCTTATGTTTCCGGAGTCTTATTTTTTTGGCAGTCCTTATTTGCAGGGGTTTTTCGCTCCGGTCGAATATCAACGATATGAATGGAGGACACTTCGGTATATTATGTTTTATTTTACTTTGAGGCCATAGGCGCGTTACCTGAGAGATTTTTTACAATATTTTTTTTTTATAATATTCATTGTTTTGACCAGTTCAAAGTCGACCGGAGCGAACCCTTATTAGAAATCTTGCAGTCCTGTGATTTACTTTTTCGTATACCTACAGGATGAGAAAGATTGAGTTTTCATTTTGAGGACTGAATTGTTGAAATTATGTACATTATACAATCGGCGGGATGCTAAAATAATTAAAAGCATCGGAATTTACACGGATAAAACGAGTTTGGAATTTTTTTACGTTGGATATAGAGAAAGCCGCGCTGCTTAGATGTTTCAGCTAAAAGAGCGTGTCAAAAAGACGAATTATTTATGTCTGTATCTCACTATAATCTATTACGTTTTATAAACATTTTTCTCCGAGCTCTAAAAGAATTTCTCATACTTTAGCTAATTTTTACAAGTTAGCATTACTTCTCGAAGTAAACTATAGACTCGTGAAAAAAAGGTTTGTGAAACGTTTAACGTCTCTTTTATATACTAAGGACATATTTAAGTCTTCTTGACAACTATGTTAGCCAATGGCAGTGCAATCAATTTTGCCATCAATCATTCCATTTTGTGATTAAGTTTCATATACACATTTAAACTTGATTTAATAAGAGGTAGTATATCGGAGAGAATATGTGGATATCTCGTATCTATTCCGTTATTATACGATAAAGCATGCGCCTAATTTCTAGATTAGGTTCTTACGTGTGTACGTGTGTGTGTAGATGTGTGATTTCTATATAAGTAGTTTGTATAGCGCATAATCAATAGTTCATAATAATAATAATTTCATATAATAATTATCATAATAATTCCTACACCAGAGAAAACATTGTTAAACATTATCTTCATCTCATATTACTTTTTTCATCCTCTCAATAATAATTAGTAAACTTGCTTTTCATTTAGTTATCATAATTATTATTATTCCTCGCTTTAATGTATATTAAACATCCTTCGATATAATATTTATTACAAAATTTGTACTTTTATAGGGGAGGTATCAAGGGACACAGCTGCCTTGCTGCCTTGGGTACATCTTACTCGAACTTTTCTCTTTCCCAGTTTTTGCATATTTACGTTTTCTTCCTCTCTTTTGTATTTTCCAACTCTCTAATTTCCTCCTCTTTTTATTTTCCTTCTGGCGAGCTTCAATTCCGGTTGCGTTTTACTTTATCCCGAAAACCAAATATCCTCTAGAAATTTTATACCAACATTTTACAGATTTATAGTTTCATTAATTATTTTTCAATATGAGCTTTCTGTGAAATATTTAATTTGATGAAAATTTAGATTTTGAAAGTCTGGCGGATATTTGGTCAACGTGGATTAATTCTCACGATGGAGATCAATCCTTTAGTAAAATGTCCCAATTTGAACTGAAAGTAGCCAGGTCTCTACTGAAATGTGGAGAAACTTCAACCAAGGTGCATTTTAGAAATGTTTTTGCAGAACGGAAAGGAATCAAGAAAAGCGTTTTGAAATTCCATTTTCTACCCTAACGGGCGATGAAACACTTTGTTTGCCGACTACTCGAGACGTCTGCCAATTAAATTAATCCTCAGACTCAGACAATTGCAGGATGACTGGGAGGATCGTCAATCATTTCAGGTCTTTCTCTATTTGAAAAATGTCTCTTTGAAGAATTTTCGTTTGAAGGTTTCTTTCATTTTAAAAAATCTTGCACCCTGGTCGCGTTCCACACACATTTAGATTTCTTTTACGCGATAATGAAAAACAACGCGAATAATAACGAGGATTGCGAGGGAGGAATCTATAGGGGATAAAACGTTCCTATTGGAGTGGATTACATGCATAGACGATGGGTTTAGATTATTCTAATCAAAAGTGAAAAGTGTTCTCACATACTTCGGGCATTCGCTTGCACACGCATACACACGCACACGACCCACAAAAGGCATTTCCCAATTAAAACACAAAATATTTCATTAAATTTATCAATCTTTTTCAATCTTTTTCAATCTTTTCAATTTGATTTTAAGTTGCTTATAAAATGTACACAAAATTAAGGATTCTGATTCTTATGATTATTGAAATATATATTATATATTTCAATATATTTCCAAGTGTAATTATTTTATGAACGTTATTTTTAATTGGAAAAGTCAATATTTGGTGGATCGTGGCCAAAGCTGATGGGGTGGGACTAGAGACGTATATACGATGATTTTTCCTAATTCGGATTTGGAACCGAATATCTGGATTTATCGATTCGCACGCCCCCAGACTCGACTTTATACGTTTAATCACTAATTATGGACGATTAGGATACGTGATAAATACATATTCGACGATTACGAGACGCTGTAATGGTATGGCGTTAATTGCTTATGTGAATTGTGTAATAATCAAATCACTACTGACATTACATCAAGACCATTGTAAAAAAATCGTTTTAAAAAGCTTCATTGCTTTTTTTGATTTTACTTTTACTTCAGCAGTCTACTACTCTCCGCTGGTTCCTGCATTTCGTCGGACGGCGCCTTTGCCGAGGAATCGATTGTTTCAATTAAACGAGACTACAATTTTAATCATCAAGTTCAAACTAAATTGATCAAGTCTTAAATTACTTTTAAGAGAGGTATTTCAAATTCCAGTGAATAAGAAATTTCAGTGAAAGTCTCATTCATCGAATTTTATCTTTTTAAACTTCCTGAATTAGACGATTTTTACTCTCCAGCAGTAAAACTTGAGTCAATTTTGTCTGAATCTATCGCAAATAGATTTTTCGTCGTCTCTGGAAATTTGTCGCAAGTTCGATTTCCGAAAGAAATGAAAGAAGCACGCAAGAGAGCATCGAGCAAGGCAGTAAGACTTGAAATGGTATTTTCTTTTTTATTGACGAAAAAAACGATTTTTCTTATTATAAAATACCCTTTCATTTCCCACTGACTTAGAGCTTCTTATCAAAGATTTCCGACAGTCGAATACTCGCGACCATATCCTTTTAAAAAAATTTCCATATAAAATTCCTTCTTCTTCATTATCTTCAAATTTCTTAATTCTTTAAAGGTTATCATATTGCTTTCGAATACATTTAGCCAATTATTATTCTCTCCTACTTCAACCCCGACTCGTTCAAACTCCTCTCTCCCCTCAAATTCAATTTTAAAAAAATAATTTTTAGAACTAATTTTGATAATCACTTTTGTTTACATTAATATATGACAGTAAAGCCTAAACTTATGCTCAATAAATAAAAAAATAAAATAGATAAATTATCGCGACTGAGGAATCAAGAAAAATAGACTTCCCGAAATTTTATTTTTCGGAATTATATAGTCGTTCCAAATTATCTCACTTCGAATGAGTTTTTAAAAAAATAAATGACTCTTTAAGCTTCTAGAGAAAATAGATAAGCGTAATTGGACCCCCTACAAAATTTTATAAAAAATAATTGGTCAAAGGAAATTGAACGAGAAGAGGCCCTATTCGCCATACCAATAAGTTTCTATGAACGAGTCGATCGAGCGGCATTTTTATGCTTCTTCACTTCTTTTTAAAACTCTGTCAGTTGTCCCGTTTGGTCCGCACTAACCAGCATGATTTACTTTGCATTGCAAAATACTTGTTACTATTTTTGATCGCTTCCATGCCTGCCGTCCGATCGGTTTCCTCCTTATGAATTACATCGACTAACAGCTAATTCTAAATAGTCTAATCGAGATAATTGTGATCTCTCTAAGAGAAAATTTGGATTCTAATCTCACCATATATACTTATGACTATACAGGACATCAACGACATTGCAAACGGTGTTAAATTCGAAATGCGCGCTTTCAGAGCTTTTAACAACAAACACATGAATTTGAGCTTTTTTCATCAGTTCGTGAATGCAGAATAAAATTATAATTAACACGATTTCTTACTATTTTACTTCAATTCTTTTGTTCGAAATATGATTAGAATTTTTTTCAACATCACACTAGTCTCCTTTCAATTTTAATTTACACAGAACTGGAGACTTACCCCCTTTTCGATCCGAGACCATCTTGTCCTTTTTTTAACGATGAATTATTTACATCGCTTTTCAAATAAAAAAGTATTCTAAACTTTTAGTTTCTCCTTTCTTTTTCTCCTTTTTCCGTCACCGTTTCAATTCTTCGCACTCGAACGCTGTGCAACGAACATACATTAAAAAAATAGGGTACAAAAATTATCCATCTAATTTCGAAGCTTACCGAATCTAAGAGTTGCTCTTTACGTTTTTTTCCTTTAAATAACACAGCCGAATTAAAATGCCCCAATTTCTTTCCCTTCTTCCTAATTTATACGCGAATTCCTTAATTGAGTCTCCTAATTTTTCATGAATCTAATACTACCCTTAATTCGAATTACGATTAAACGTGGAAAATATCGTACAGAAAACTTTGCGCAAATTTGGTAATTTGATAATTCCTACTTCTCATAACTTATTTTTTTAATTAATCTTTACACACGCCCTTCTCGCGATCGATTTTATCGAATCACCGTGTCTGCATTGTCGAAGTTCTACTTGGGATTCTAATTGAATCGAACTTAATCAAGACTCCATGAAGAAGAATTAATATTCTTTTCAATAATGTATTTACCAAATTATTATTCTTTTATTTACACAAAAAGAAAATCAAAAAGTATCATGGAGTCTTCAAACAGTTCAATATGTGACGTATACATCAATAAAATTGTCCTACAAGAATCACAGAATAAAAAAACATAAAAAATATTCCAATTTTTATTAATTTCCATTCGAGATTCTTGCGGACTCAGAACAGCCGTTTTTCTATTCTAACTCTAATGATAATCTGTGGAGTGTTTATGCCCGACTAATGGATTAAATAGTTAATAGACATGTTTGAAGGAATTAGCACATTCACACATCGTTCATACTGTTGGTGGCCCTACAGGGAAAAATGGTAAGTTGAATCGATATTGCAATATGTTCCTATAAACTATCGATTATCGTACTTACATAAAAGAAAAGAGATTTTTTTAACATTCCGCGACACTCGGTTTTAATAGCGAGCTACGGAGGTGTTTTCATTATCTCTCGGTTATACATTTTCGAGTGTAGAAGCGTTAATATTGTGAGCTTTATCGAATAGGAGCCACGGTTTGAGGACAAGGAAGAGCAAAACTCATTTCCTGAAGTTTTTAGACCAGAGCTTTCTACCTCACATTCGTTTTTCCGTTCGATTTATTTTCTTAGTTCCATCTTCATTTCTGCACAAATTTTATTGAAAAGCTGACTTTTATCAAGTATCTGTGACTGAGTAATAGGATTGATCGAAAATCATAAATTTTGTAAGTTGTAAACGCCTTAGCACTGAAAAGCTACTTTTTGGGTCGCTACTAATAATAACTAATTAACTTGAGTTTATGTAGGAGAGAATCTATTTTTTTATAAAGCCCTGAAAACTTCATAAAAGTCATTCCAAAAAAATATTGTGCGTGACTAAACTTTGTATATTCCCCTGCAAGTCCTTCTTTTCTGCCAACGTTTCTTTAGGCCTCGATCTACGAGAGCGACTTTTGCGATATATCAGAAAAGAAATCATTCCTTTTGAAAATTTTAACTCTCGTCGATCTCATAAAGTTGAAACGTCACTTTATGTGTAAGATACGCTTACGAGCAGTGACGCTATATGGTAATAACAATAATGCTATTTTCTATGTACATTTGTACCTTGACTAACATATCCGATCGATTCGATTTTCGCCGAGATCCCAGGTTTAGAAGCCTAAATTCAGTTAAAAAGATTTTCAAATATGAAATAGTAAAGTTGAGTCAAGCACTTTCTTTACATACTTTTGAACGGAAGATTATTAGGATCTAAAATGAAACTAAATTCGAATTTAGTTTCTCAGGATGACCACTCAAAATTCAAAGATAATTTCCATTTTTCCGGTCAATGGTCATCTTGGTTTCTTGATTTCAAGGTGGTTTCCTCCAGTCAAAAATAAGTCAAGAATTCGGTCGACGCCACTTTACCTAGCGCTGGTTGTTTTTCTTTTCACGTATATCATTCTTAAAAAAAAGAGAGTGAGATATAGCTTGGAATGCTTATCTTCGTTCACAACTGGGAACTCGACTCCTTCAACCGCAGTGTGAAAGACAGCGTCTGTACTATTTCTGACATTTACAACATCTCGCTTGGCTCTCTTCAAAAATCCCTGCCCCTATCACACACTTCTGTCATATTCAGAAGAAAGAAATAATTAAAAGAGACTCTGAACTAATAATTAGATACACGTAAGAATATCTGAAAGGTCGAAAAGAAATTATTCAAGAGCCAAGAGTCTATCGCACGTCGGGGAAACAAAATCGCTCTCAGTAGCGCCACTCGATATAAAATTTGTCTCTTTCCTCTAACCAGTAACAACTGACAATCTACATATAATTACACGACTTACAGGAATATTGGAATAATTTTCTAGTGCTCCGAGTAGAAACAGTGGGTAAATGCGTGGAGGGATTAAAAATCTGTGAAACTTAATCGGGACTTTGCCAGGATTACCAGAGAGTCTCCAAATTCCTTCTACTCTTTCAAAAATCCTTTCTTTTTTACAAAAACGTGACAAGAGAGACTCTCCGATGTTCGAGGCTCGCTTAATCACATTTTATCGTTTCATTTCACTGCAACCTTGTCGGCGCAAGTCTCGTTTTGTACGTTGTAAAACCTTAAAGAACCCTACAAGGCTATTTTTGTCACTATTTTTCATCCCAAACGAAAGTCTCGATTTTTGTTTAATCAAGAGACATTTCTTCGAAATATATTCATGTATCTGGTTTTGTCTATCGTAATTAACGATTTAAGACTGGAAGCGGGAAAGTAATAGCGCGATTATATAATTGAAGGATAATCTACACATCGAAAGGTACCCGACCTTTTTCAAATGAACGAAACCTGTCGCTTTCTTTCTTTTTCTTCCTCTTAATTACAGAGTGAATTCGATGACAGTGTTCGTAAGTCAACGATCGAGTTATCATATACACAATAGAAACTGTAATACATATAGAAATCTAGTGTCTACGTAACATCTAGATATGATATATATCGTGGCGCGATAATATCGCTTGTTTATGTTTTTCAATTCGCGGTTCTGTTGATAAAGCTATAAGAGAAATAATAGTAATAGCAATAATCAATCGCTACGCCTGCGTAAAAACTATTCGTTAATGTGTAATCATAACACAATGATAATATTGTAATCAGAAGCATCGCTTTTTACCGATCTCCAAGTAACGGAATAAGAAAAACAGGTAAATTCGACTAAAGTCAACGATAAATAAAAAAAAGTAGACTAAGGTTTAGTTTCGCTATTTACCGGGATTTTAACGAATTCTGTGACTGCAGTAATTTGAATTTTACTTTGCCTGAGAGTATCAAATACGTACTTAAAAAATTAAGTAACTTCCATTTTACTGTTGTCACACTATCTCAAATAAATTACAAATTCATGCGAGATTTTTCCTGGTTTAGACTCCACATAAACATCTTGTAAAAAATAGATAGATTAAAAGAAGCTCACAATCGATGTGGGCCAGAACGGAAAAAAGCAAACGAATTAAAGGGGAATTCAGGTTACACCGGATGATCACAAAATATCACGCGCTCTTTTATCCTATCATAAAAGAGAGGTTGCGATTATATAAAAAACTGTTTCTATAAACTTGAAATCTTTGGAAATATCTTGAATTCTCTTTGCGATTTCTATGAATTCCTTAAATTTTGTTCCATCTCTTGAAATATATTGATTTTTCTGGAATTTTTTTAAATATGAGATCTTTTCAAACTCATATCCTTAAAATTATATACTCATTACGAGACTTTTAGATTATAGAAGCAGCTTTTATGACAGGATTCTTTTGGAGGCTAAGATAATATTATTGAAAATTAAGATATGTTAAGATTATTTTTTTAAAATTAACATAAGCATAAATTATTGAAAATTCTATTTACCACATTCTAGTTATGTATAAACCACGATTGTTCCGATGTTAATATATCGAGCATTATTTATCATAGCTCGATAAATATTAAGATTCCGATATAATATTTTAATCTTATTTTGTGCAAATTCACTCATAGAAAAGACTCCAGACTCTGCAATAATTTACACTTTGAATTTAGACTCTGAAGTATTTTCTTTTGTTTGAAATTGCAGTCTAGAAATACGTTTTAAGGAAACGAGTCGGTTTTCGTTAGTCATCATGTACCCGGCGTAGTTTCTTAATTTTTATACGTGTACCTACGTGTTCATGAACCGAGGTTTTGAATCACGAATAGTATCTATGTAGTTGTCTACCACAGCTGAAAGTCTTACTTTCTACGATACACTTTAGATTACACATAATAATGCGCATCCTGTAAAAACGATTGTTGTTTACCTTACAGTCGATTATGATCAATCGATTAAAAAATCTCGCTAGAAAAAGGAAAACGATTCATACAAATATTCAAATATCCATTCTCAAATACGTACCTATGAATATGTAATAATATTACACGACAAGATGACATACGAGAGAACGTCCGTCTCACCGATTTTCGCGCAATACCCTTTCTTTTTTTGTCAACGTTCAACGCGATCTGAGACTGAACAATAAATAAATCTTCTCCCGGACTCTTAAATTTGACTCCAAATGTAAATCGACGACTTCAACTCTCTTAATCTCGCAATGGCTATTCTAAACTCTATTCATATTTCAACCACATAACTCTCAACCTCTACCTTTTTCTCTCTTCTTCAACTTTACCCTCTTCATAGTCCCTCGTTTCCTCACTTATCCAACGCGATTGCTTCTATAATATATGCTATATATATATATATATATTCAAAAGATCGAGCTATATATTTTATGTATATAATATATATAATTAATATATATTACTTTGTAAAATCGACGTCTCGGCCACTCGTAGAAGAAACCGAGCAGCAGTCGTACCCATAAATCTCTCTTCTAAAAACATCGATACAAAAATTTCACTCTGCTAATCGTCTACGAAGACGAATCGCCCTTAAGATTATCAAATCGCTGGAGCAATTCGCCTCTGACGATACGAGTAGGTATAGCAAATGTATAAAATCGTACGATTATCGGAATAAAAAAGTTAGCCTAACTATCGTAAACCTTAGTATATACGACAAATACGTCAAATCTACGATCGAATAGAAAAGACAGATTCTGTTAGAAGACTCGCGGACCTTATTCACCGAAAAGGATCTGCACTTATCAGATTCAGAAAAATCGAGTTGTTTCGTTTTTCTCCTTCGTCTGATCGAGTAAATCCTTTTCCTCTCGGCGTTCAGTATGCCAGATATTATATATGGAACGTCGTTACCCTCTTAACTCCTACATATTACAGTATTTTCTCCTCACTCATGTTCATTTCCCTCTTCATATCGATCTCGTTTTATATTCTCTTACATTTCTAGGTACGTCGATTCGATTAAAGGGACTTTCGGTATAACTTCGAGGTAGGTGCGATCGAATCGGTTTAACGTTCGCGATTACACAAAATCATTCTCCGAATTTTATCTTTTCCTTGAAACGAGATAATCTTCCACTTGAAAAAGGAAACCTCGCCTTTTTTCCCATCAACAGAATCAAGCGAGAACAATAATTTACCTACTCTTAAGTATCGACCATTTTAACAATAGAGGACCTTAAAATCTAAAATATTTTTCAGAAATCTGATCGTGGAACTGGCGGCGAGGTTAACGCAAAAAACATTTCCTTCCCTTAATTATAAACTTGGTTGATGCGGTCATGTTAGGAACTGAATTGAAAATTGTAGGGAGTACACAATTCTTGTGTGAAAATGGATTAATATTCGGGTATTAGAAACTCGTTATATTAAACTTCTCGTCACTATCCCTCTATCAAAGCTTCCTTCTTGGATAACCAGGTGAATTGGGAAACAAAGCAACAAAAAAAAAAAAATTCGAGAGAAACACTCTGATCGGGGCAACTAAGTCGGTGGTAACGAAAATTAACTAATCGAACAATCCTAATTTTTTCGTAACTCGAATTTTGTACATCGACACAACTAAGTAACCTACAATTACGTTTAGCTAGAAATAATTACTTTTTGGCTAGAATGACTCTTAGCTACGTCGAGGAAAGTATTTCTCCCAGCGAGTCACTTAGACTGTCCTCTTGTTTGAGAGTCACTTTTGGCACTCTGAGAAACGTTCAAATGAAATGTGGCTATCCAAAATTATCTATTTTTTTTCTCTTTTTTTTCTTATTTTTAAGCAGTATCTTGAGCAACGGTTCGTGATATTTCTTTAGCTTTCTCAAAATTGGTAAAAATGATTTAAGAAGAATTCTTTAAGATTGAGTAGTCAATCGCAAAAAGCTTGATAAATTATCTTAAATTTTGTTAAAATTGATGAGAACTCTTAAAATCCTATCAAATTCCTTCAAATTTTTAAGAATCTTTTGAAATCCATTAAAATTCCAAGAAAGTCTTTCAAATTCTTAACAATCTTTTGAAATCAATGAAAATTCCCTGAAATTGTTTAAATAAGAATTGATCAAAAGTCTTGAGAAGACAGCCTAGAAATATCAGAAGGGTTACTCGAGAGGAATACGCTTTATCTATTAAGTATAGAGCGTAAATGCATATAATGAAATAACGTAAAACTAATAAAACTACCTTGGAAGCGGTCGATTTATGGGATGGCCGCCAATGGTTGGAAAGCAACGACCAGCATCGCCAAAAATTTTCTTAAATTTGGTTGCCTCGACTCTCTATCTACGTTGGCCTTGGCCTCGCCAAATCGCGCCCCTTGAAAAAACGCTCGAGCTTTCTGATTTTGATGTTGCGTTCGAGATAATCTTCAGGAATAACGGAAAATAAAAATAATCGTGTTAAAATTAAAAAATATATTAAAAAGAATGATTACAGAAAGCAAATCCAATGTGGCTTGAATAAAAAAAAACTAAATTATATACAAAACTCACCGAGGATTGATTCATGGGACTCATTTGTTTCACTTGCTAATAAAATAATAATTTTGAAACGTTCAATCAACGTTTCTTGCTCCATACTTCACTTGCACTTTATATTTTGTTTTCATTTTCATATACTTCTTATTGGTTATATCCTTTAGGGTATACTTTGTACTGTATACTTAATTTGTTATAATTTGTAATTTGTAAAGTGATATAAAACCGGGATCGTTTTCTCAATGGCGCGGGCTTGCCGTAGTCTTAAGGCGAATATTTCGCACGAGTTTGCAAATCCTTAAACAAAATAACATGGCCGCGTAAACGTACAAACTAATAAAATGTAAAAAAACAACGTTATTGATTATCTAAGTAACAAACAATAGTATTTTTTTCCCCTTATACGAAGTGGTTTATACAATATTGAAGTGGCAATGATCCGTTGATCTATCTGCCTTATAGATAATTTCATATGTAGCTTGAACAACTGGATGATACGGGGATTTTGCCACGTTTCTGCAATCACGTGCGAAGATTTCGTGCAAAAAATTTTTATACCGCGAGATGCCGGGAGACGGCGAAGTTTCTCAGTGGACGCCAAATCTCGCTTCAAATGGATCTATTTCCACTTGTTAGATTGCAAGCTACTTTGAACTAAGTTTTGACCAATTTCGAAACAATTTCATGAAATAAAGGTCCATTCATAAAAACTTGAACAAATAAAATGCCATTTCGGACAAGGAAGTTTCTTCCTTTCTTTAAAAAGTCCGTTCATATAGAACTTCTCAAATCAATTAACTAAATATGTGCATGTTGCAGTCAGAAAATCAAATTATCTGCTGGCTTTAGAAAACTAAAAATTGTCTAGAAGTTTTAATCTTAATAATTAAGGTTAGTTTAGCCATGAGAGGTCGATTTTTCGCATCCTCTAGGCGTCCGCGGTGAAACATGTCCGTCAGTCTCGAATCGTCGCAACGTTCGGTCAATCTACCCTAATCACGTAATTATCACCGACGTCGTCGTGCAAGACTAGCACGGCGCTCTCTGCTTAAGTAGGCCTTCTTCCCCATTTACCACTGATACTTTTCTGGTTTGCGTTTTTTTTTGGCATTTAACAAAATGAAAAAACTCTCTCTTTAGTACGAATTGAAAAAGAGTCTAAAGTAACGTCGCTCGGAGTAAAGTCAACAGCGGATTCAAGGAAAGTTGGTCTCCTGCAGTGTTTAGGCGGTTTACTAGATTCCCTAGTGGTTACGGCCACTGACTGTAGAGCTGAAATTGCTCGCGGGTGAAACAGGATGAGAGGGGCTTGACAAAGTGGGCATCCACAGCCCTGCAGTGAGGACAAGCGAATACGCGACTATAGTCTGAGTAGAAGTTGAGTCGCTGATGAGGGTAGATCAGGGGCTTCTGGCAGCTGTTGCACTGAAACATAAAGAAGGGTCCTCGCTTGTCAAGAACAAAATTCGCTCCGTTTTCTTAAAAAGAGGTCATTATTTAATAGGGAATTTATTTAGGAGAATTCAGATAGGAGATTATAAAGCATGACTTCAATTGGATAGAGTTACAGACTAGAATGTCAATTTGGAATTAAATATGTACCTTTAAACGATCGGTGCAACACGGCATGGCGGCGAAAATATCATAACTATACATTGTCCCTAGGACCAGACTGGAGCCATCCCACGGTTGGGTGCAAGAACGACAACGAACTGGTGCGTTACCACTCCCTTCAAGGCAGCTCATGCAAACAGCTGACAGGTATTGTGTACGACCCTCGACTTTTACCTGAAACAAACAAGTCAATAACACATTAATTATCAGTTAAATATGAGAAAATAGATATTAAATAAAACCCACCACCGGGATTAGAATTTCTGAGAATTTTTTATGAGATTTGCAGAGACTAATTTCTAAACGAGGGGTTGATCACTCGATTTTGAGAGTACACCAAATTTTAAGTTATCTCAAAATATTTAAGGTATTGTGAAGATTTAAAATTTATTTCGTGTAAACTGTATTTCAAGAGTGACCAATCCATTGTGCCTAACCCTCCAAATACCCATCAGTCATCAGCTTCTTTATTTCTAAAAACACTTTTCTGCCTTAAAAGCTATAATCTTGAGGTCAAAAATAGGTTGACTCGGAACCTTAGTCAAACTTGGCAACAGCTTGTTTAGCAAGGCGACTTATTTACCAACCAGAAACTTAAGGTATGGTTTTTGCAAGTAGAATGAAATAAATAGAATGAGAGAGTGAAGACTTGAAGAGTCATCTTCTCGTCTCAATGCCTTAATGGCCGAGTATTTGTTCTCCGAACTCCAGCTTTAGAAATAAGAGAAAGAGAAAGTGAATCTTTTGCAAAACAAGAGAATGGAAAGCTATCCTTTATGTCCTGCTTGTCTCTGCTTCAAGGGAAAATAAATTCCTTTATGGAAAGCGCTGATATATCCCACGCGAAAGGGACAGTGAAAATCCAGACTGACGTATCTTATCTTACCTCAGCGCAAGCGTGTGAGTGTTGTCTCGGAGACAGGAAGAAGGTACCATCTACGAGAGGATACCTATCAAAGACTAGCATCGCTACTCGGCAAAGAACGCAGGACACCCTGGACCACTGCAAAGCTGCTAAGGTCGAGAGTATAAAGCATCTGGTGTCATCATTGCCATGATTTCCCTCATCTTCCATCTGAAACAATAAACAATCCAATATTAGCATCAATATTTTGTTATATTTTGTATATTTAGTTGAAAATCCATCTTTTTTACAGGTGCGCAGAGGCACACATGTCCTTTGGAAAATAATTTTCCCCTCTAGTCCAAAACTGTTCTAGATGGATGTATGTTGCAGAAAAACGGTAACTTGTTGGAAGTTAAACCTCTTGCCTCGACGAAGGGTCGGTCGATCGTCGGAAGACGAGGGTTCCGAAAAACCACCCAAGGGATTTCTTAGCGTTCCTAAAGGACGTTCTTATTTAGCACTTTTACGCCACGCGCGCTCGGCCATAGGTCGCGGGACGATAAAGCTCAACATGCCCGAATAGCACGTAAAACTGGTAATTGCACTCGCTTTGGCCCACGGGACGATGAAAAAAAGAAGCGTGTAATTGGTTCGAGGGGGAAAAAAAAAGCGAAACTCGTAACCGTGAAGCGGTTGCCAAAACGAAAAGCGATGAATCGAGATGAATTCGCTTGGAAATCTAAGGAGAAAAATCCAAATACTGCTTTATTCTACTTCTGTTTTCTCAACACGTTCGATTTTATCGATTATACCCCTCGTTGCCACTCATTTTTTCGTTTTTCTTTCGGAAGGTGTAAGAGGAAGTTTCACTGGTTTATTGAACCGATAGCCTTGGACACCAGCTGCCAAATCAAATTCTGTTAAACGAACGCGTCTTTACGAGCTCTGAAAATTACGCGGTCGTGTCTGTTTCTTTAATCACCAGATCAGATGTGAATTTTCCGCTCTGATGTTATTTTTAGATCATTGATAGATAAATATAGGCTTTATGCCTTGACCGCGATTCGTTTGAATTCGAAACTTTTATTCCTGAAGTTGTTTTAAACCAGATCTTCCGCAGATTCTGAAAGAATAATTCGATTTAGGAAAAAAGAAAGATTTTTTTAGGATCTAATACCTAATCTGTGAATATACAGATTTGGATAAAAGGATTTTGCAGAAGGATCTGAATTCAAGGGAAGTGAACTCTGTCCGAAAAGGTCAACTTCAATTCAATTTGAATGAATGAGATTATCGAATAAAAAAAAGAAAGAATAATTCTTATTCAGAATATTACAGAAATAATCCCGCACTGTCGTGCAATTGATTCAAGGTTTTGATTAAAATTTTATAAAATCTTGAAAAAACCATCTCTCTATTCTATGTTTGTTTTTTGCATAAATCAGTCGCAGAGTAAACTTGGCAAACTTTTTACCTGGAAAGCATCGAGATGAAGTAATTCCGAAATTGCTTTTTTGAAGGGTCCTTGAGAGTCGTATTTTAACCACTTTCGTACTTGCCTTAACAAACTTTATTATCTTAAAGAGTTACATCCTAGGATATAAATTTTTTTCCCATAAAGATAGTACTTTATTTCTCGTGCCTCAATTTTTTCTGCTTTTCGTAACTTTCTTTCACTTCACTTTTTCTGGTTGAAAGATCAACTATTTCTGATTGATATTCTAGTAGTATTTTGTTGAACATTAAAATATTGAGTTAAAAATACAACTTTTGGTTAAAAATTTATTTTCCTTTTAGGCGTAGAGAGATCGTTACAGTTTCCGTGGGGCGACGAACGCGCTTTGAGATGATCGTAACTCCTTTAATAGAAGAGAGGAAAAAAAGGGGGGCAAGAACAGGATTTATGGAGTAAGACGGGGTAAAACCGCGTACCCCCTTTGGCTAGAACACGAAGAGAGCTTTTACGATATAGCTTTGGTAAACTTTTCTTCAGTAGGACGGTCGAGTTCGTGGTACATATATCTATATATCTATATATCTATATAGATATAATATAAAATGTGCGTAGGGCATACATATGTATGCGTCACATCTGCAACGGCACTCTGTTGACCCACTGCTGAGTTTTGCTGATCCTCTCTACGAGGGTAACAGACAAAGATGAGTTCCTTCTCTTTTTGTGCGTCTGGATATTCTCCCCTCTCTATATTCTCGCCTCTTCCTCTTGCAGATCCAGACGCTCAAGCGAGATGAAACTCCCAAGATAGGACAAATAGGGTAGTTGAGAAACATTATTCATCATGATAATAAATATTAATTTGTTACCAATTTTTATATACAAGAGATTTAAAGTATATATAAATAAAATGCGATGGTTTGTCTGTCCAAGTGATTCCAAAAATAATTTAAATCAAAATACCAAATTTAAAATAAAAAGCATCCTGTTAAATTAACTTCATTGTTCTTCAAAACGATCTTCATCCTGCATATCTTCTTTTTTTAAAAAGGAAAAGATACTAAAAAATTAAAAAAGCCTGGGAGCCTAATAATCCCTCAGGATTCTCATTTTTCTTAAGTTTGACTGTCTCACTTCTCACTTTCTTTTTCTTTCTTTATTCAGTGTATCCATATACATGGAAGGAAACGGAAGAGAAAAAAATTCTGATGAACAATGCCTGACATAAAAGGAAGTCTGTCCGTGAATTAAACTATCCCAAAGAGAAGAGAGGAGAAACAAGTGAAAGGGCTATTGTGGACGGTGGTGGTGAAGTTAGACATTTTTTGTTATTGTTTATTTTTTCAGGAGAGGGGATCACCACAGGGCGGCTCGTGAAATCTCCAAGCCATCATCAACATTCGTTTTTTACTCCCATCTTTTTAACTATTTTTAAGTCGCTACGATGGTAGCCTTCAATC
This sequence comes from Synergus umbraculus, assembly GCA_900474325.1. Lineage (NCBI taxonomy): Eukaryota > Metazoa > Arthropoda > Insecta > Hymenoptera > Cynipidae > Synergus > Synergus umbraculus. The sequence goes on along the minus strand of UCOK01000131.1, from coordinate 6,369 downwards.
TCAATTATTCGCGTTGTTGTACTATGCACCAAGAGGTCTCATTACGAGAAATTTCCGAACAATTCCCGACAAAGAACCATAACTTTATTTGGTATGCAAAAAGGTTACACTACAAGATTACACTGCATTTTTAAATGTTTATTTAATTTAAAACAATTTAAAAAGTTTGAAGTATCCACCTTTAAAGCGAGACTCATAAAGTCTCTCATTTGTGGAACGAAATTTCTTCCTCCGTTTAGTAAGCGGTTTACTCTCAAATTTCGCATGAAAAAGCCGATTACTGATAATTGCGTCTGAGGAAAAATTTCTTCTGATGGATGAGCGATTCCGGTAGGAAAAAAATCCCTCTTCTTTTTGCAAATGTCTACATTTCGTAGGTCTAAGAAACTCAATGAGCAAAGCATTAAATTGTCTGCCTTTGACGTCTTTTTCGTCCCTTAATTGCTCTAGACACTCAAACAGGAAATTTTCAACAAAGATCCATTTAAATAATGATTTTAAAAAATGTTTAGCTTTCAACTATTCTTTATATGAAGAACTGACTGAACATTTTTGGGAAAATGCCAGCGGTCTAGAAAAACAGCGCTTCTACTTCTCGGGGTTTAAGTAGAGCGAGTGCGTGTTTGGTCAGACATGGCATGCTCATCAGTCTCAAGTTTCGTACAATGTTTTTGAATGATTTATTTTGGGGAGTCTGGATTTTTTCTAGAATGTTTATACAATTATTATTATTATTATTCTATCATTTGTATAGTTTATTATTAAATTTAGATTGAAATAGTAGAAAGTGTCGCATCAGCAGCGAACAAAGACAAACGGCACTTTTGAAACTCTCAGAAAGGAACTTTTAAATGAAAATAAAAAAGTGGAAACACCAATGAAGAATTTCAGAGCAAGAAATTAAATTTGTAAGCCGGGCACGTATAGAAATACTGTAAGGCAGTTTTCTCTTGGTTTTCACGTCGTTCCTCCACGGGCGGTTCAAGTTTTAAGGCCGCGTATAACACCGGGCCCCAGTCTTATGACCGGGAGTTATTTACGGTGGTTATAAACGTCCACGTCTGCCATGGTGTATCCCTAGAGGACGATGGCGTACTCCCACAACCACCCCTCCGGGTTCGCCCTTTGACGATTTAACGACCGAGGCGGATGTGGAGGCAACCTTTGTTGACATCGCGCCGTTATTGCCTCAGCTTACGAGCCGCGAGACGGCGTCGAAATATTCAGATTATGTAGCCTCCTGATTACGAGCTTCTTGCAAAGCGCTTAGCGCCCTCTAACTGTCTCATCCTTACTCCTCTCTCTCCACCCTAGATCATAAAGCTCTGAAGCAGAGTGCGATAGCTCAGCCAGCATCCATCCGGCAAATAACGGATCTTACGAGGGTGGGATGTTTCTCTTGTAGTATAAAGAACAGTACTCAGAATAGTGATGATGGCTCCATACCCAGAGCTTCCTCCACGAACAAGGTCGTTTTAAGGCCATTTCAAAGTATCCAAGGTCGCAGTGGATTTACCAGAATTTTCTTATGGAGGCAGTTGACTCTCTAAATTGAATATTACCCAATTCAAGTAATTTTAAAAGATGTATGTTCTCCGTAAACATCTGAGTTTATGTGACAACAAAATGTGAACGAAATTTGGTTTCCTAAATAAAATCCTACATTTATACCATCCCATTGCTCATAAAGTTTAAGAAGAAAGAAATATTTATATTTCTGAAACGAATAGGCTATAATAGTAAATATAGGGAGAACGGAGCCATTGGATGCAGCCCTTATTGGGCTTTAGGAGATTCGCGTCGTAATTGCGCAATGCGCATTTCGCGAGAAAATGTATGCGCGCATAAATGAAACTGCGAGAGGGACTATCCGAATCGATAAGGGCGAATCAGTAATGTGCGATGTATTCGTTGTCAAAATCCCCACCCCGCACTCCGATTTGTATCGAGGATAACGGTACCGTTTCGCTGGTATTCGGGAGCACCCTTCACGGATTATAGGCGGAATTAAAAGAGGACAAAGGGTGAGGCACTTCACATATGTGGGCAGGGAATATATGTTCCCCAGAGTGAAAAAGATATTCCATCTGAAATTCATAAAAGAACTCCTCATGCAAAATGTATAATCTTTCCCCACTGAAAAAGCGGATAATATATTTTAAATAAAAGATATATTTTAGAGGAAAAACACTAAATTAGGCATAGCTATAACCCTTGTCGGTGAATCGAAGCGTCGAATAATCGAAATTAGGGATAAGAAGTACGAGCGGAATTTCGATCTCCTTTTTAATTTTAATATCGTTTAGATCGTTTGCTTGCCAGCTCAGTGGCCCGTACAAAAAATAGCGAGGGCTCGGCGAATGAGACGAAAATGAAATGTAAGGGGATTGCCATAACCGGGAAGCAATTAATCCACGAATGGAATTAATCTTCGATTCCTGTGCAATCAACGTATACCAATTCGTATTTGAAACAATATTATTGAAAAATAATTGAAAAGCAATAGAAAAATTCTTGAATGGAGAGTTTCTTTTTTAGGTGAAAAAAGTAATATTAAGGGTCAAAGGGTAGTTGAGTTTCTTTTGATTTATAGCCTCTTGAATTCGAGTAAAAAATTGAGAAAGGGATGTTTGATGGAGCGTCAAAGGATCAACTTATGAACTAACTCAACGGGCTTCGTATTGAATTTCAGGAGAAATAAACACTCCAGATGCGATAATGGAATCCATTTCTTGCTCGAGATTTTTCTTCATTCTCAAGAAACCATTATATTCATTTTCCCACGTTTTTATTACAGTTTTTTTTTCTCGTCATATGAACACGGACTCGCTTTCAGACATTTTATTGACAGCTCAACATGTCAATTTAAACACGCGAGGATTTTTACAAAAAATAAAAGTGTAAAAGCACAGGCGAAGGACTGATTGATTAGAAAAAAGGCAATTTGGCAATTTTGTTTTAGGGTGGAAGGCTTACGAAAGAGATTATATTATATGTATATATATAAATCAAGGAAGCGTCGACAAAGAGGTCAGATCGTAGCCTGTCTTTCGAGTGTTAAAGGTTGAAAGTGAATAGCAAGAAGGGTAAAAATGTCTAACCCCCTGCGAATCGTCAAGGTCTGGTGGGTTGGCTTCTCCTGAAAGTAGGCTCGAGGAATTTATCGCACCAAGTTGTCGACAAAGTTACGAGAGCTCACCATAGGAAGCTCTATTCATTCTTTTCCTTGTCGTCTGTTAGTCACCTTCTTTTCCTCTTGTCCCCCTTCTAGCGACTAATGCGCTTTTGATACTATACTTTGTAAGAGCTTGCCTTTTCTACAAATCCACTGTCTGCCCTTTGTTCTCCAAGCCTTTTAAGACTTTCTATGTGCCAAATGCTAAATAAGTTTACCGCAAAATTTAATCTTTTAAAATAAGTAAAATAACTTCTTTCTTCACTCAGAGTTGCTTGGTCACCTAAAAAGAATTCTTCTTTTACCACTTCTTGTAGTTGAAAATTAATAGGCATGTCTCATCCAGGTCAGGTTGGTTTGTGCAATTTTACCCTTTCAACTAAAAAATACTCGTCTGAGAGAAAAGATCGGGGGTTGGGAGAAACCAGCCTGTTAATAAAAGTGAAAATCCCCGGAAGACTTGAGTCGCATTATTCCTCCCTTGCCATTCTTGCCACATTATTTATTTACGCACGAGCCAGCCTTTCTGTTCCTACTTACCAAGATTGAAACGACGTGACGCATCCCCAGATTTTTGGGGATTCGGACCTCCGAATCGAGAGCAATCTTTTAGCAATTTCCCTTCAAACATGAAATGTAGAAAGTTTTCGTCGACTTCTGCAAGGATATATTTTTAAAAGAGCTGTAATGTCCTCTCGACATGGTTGTTAATCTCGCCTATAAAAGTCCGATGGAAGTCTTATCTTAAACGAGTAATTAGGCGTCGGTGCGTAGGGTCGTTTACGCAAGTATATAGTGTGCCTGATCGTGTTTCAACCCCAGAGGAAACACATTATCAAGTTGCACGCGACTTCCGAGCCTCGTTATTCATAATTTTCTTTGAGATTTAATGAAATCTCGCAAGGTTATTACAAGAAACCCCGTCGCGGGAAACGCCTGTTTTTAACGCCCAACGATAAAATCCTTTTTGGGGTGATCGCGTGACCTTGGAGTTTCAAACTCATATTAGGGTCCCCCCGAAATTAAAAATCGTCATATTCGTCATTTAAATTAAAGTTCCTTTAACAGGGTTGCTACAACACAATAATATTCAATTGTTTTGCTTCAATTGCCCTTTAGTTTAATCGACATTTAGTTCGAGTACCGCATTACGTTTTCCATTTCGTAAATTGCTGGGAACTTTGCTCAAGTAGGAAGGAATATAATCTTAATTCACGGTCAAGTGAGCACTGAAGAACCTTCACATTCAAAATGATTAACTCTAAATTCTAGCAGTCGAGGTGCAATTAGGACGATTGCGAGGTTCGTTCTATGGTTCCCACAATTTCCTCGAAATTCCCCACACGTTGGACCTCACTTGGTTTCCTCGTCAAAGACATTTAACTCCTGACTACGTTCCATTTGGCCCTACCATCGTCTTCTGAACTTTGGAATCCTTGGCACGCTGAGGTTTTGTTGAAATTGCGTTCCTCAAGTCAAGTGGCAAGGAGAAAACGTTTTTCTTCACTAAGGACACCTTTAAAACATCACCTTAAAATTCACAACTCTGAATATTTTCCTTAGCTAACATTTGTTTTGAATTAACGTACTGAAAATTGAGAATGAGGATATAAACCGATCCGAGAAAAGCGGCCTCGAATAATTGTGCTCGGGCTTTTAGAATACAAGAACTAGTCCCACTTCGTGAACCCTTGCTTTAGGGAAAGTACACGAAGCTTAAGGGGCTATGGAAACATTATATTCCATGGGGAGTTTCGGAAGTCGTACACCCGAGAACGAAAACACGAATGTGCTGTAACGTAAACTTGCCACGTACCTTGCGGGCTAGCACCACTAATACTCAACATGGGAGACCACATTCCTGGCTCCTTTATTCGATGTGCTTCAAGCGTTTGGGCCAAAGCACACGTTCGCAATCACGTTTCCAGCTCGTCTAATCTCGGCTCTAAAAGATCACGAAACTTGTATCTCCCCATAAAAGAAACAACTATCTACAAATTTTCTTCAATCCTGGCCATTTTACTTAATAAATATCTATCGTATAAAAGAAGTTGCGATTACATCGTATAAGCTTCTTTAAAATCGAATAAAATCAAAGTCTAGAAGTGATTCACACCGGATAAAACCAGGATTCTCGTTTCATTTATTGACTGAATTTGTAATCTTGTTTGCCTATATTTCGCTGTCACTCATGCCTGAGTTTTCTCAGAAAATATAAATTTACTTAATTAAAATATTGAAAAGTTACAGAAGGGACGCTAAATTGATTTAAATGGCCAAACTCTTGAAATTACGCACATGTAAATCTCTGGAAAGTTTGAAACAACGAGGAGGACTTAACCAACCGGGAAATTGAAAATTTTACGACCACGCTTTCGGGAATCCTTTGTTTTAAAATGAAATCTCAACCTAAAAGTCGTATAACTCGTGAAACAACTCCTACCCTCTAAAACTCTCTTAACGACCGTCTATCCAAATTGCCTGACTTTGCTCAATTTCCTCGTTGCCTCGCCTGGGAGTTAATTCCAATTTGACAATATCGCGTGTTTTAGAAATATCCATACCGATTGAATCACGCAAAAAAATATACGTAAAAAAAAATTAAACAAAAATACACTCGAAGAAAACATCTTTTATCTTTGCTTGTTTCAGGCGGCGTGGCAATTCATTGAAAAAGTTACTTTTGTGTTACAGAGAAGGGAACATCCCGCGCAAGAAGGAACGAGTTGTCGTCGTTTGTTATAGCCGAGAGCGAGCATTAAATCCCAGTCAAGTCACACCCCAGACGTTTGATTTATTCGAAACTACCGCGAAGGACGAACCCGAGTCGAAATATAGGCTCTACTTTGACGCTTCAAGTGGAAGTATTGCCTCTACTTTGCGACTGCTTATTCTACTAGCTCCTACTTTGCATCTCCAAAAGATGTTTTCATTCTATTTTGCTTCTAAATAATCTTTAGCCCCTACTTTGAGGATCTTGCCTCTATGTTCTTTAATTTTAGTAACGTCTCTTTTAAACCTCTATTGTCTTCGTAGAATTTTTAAGTTCTCTTTTAAAGCTCTTATAACTTTTTGTATATTTTTAACTCCTCTTTTGACACTCTTTAATCTCTAAATTTATACTAATGATGTATAAAATTATGATTTTAGAGTCAGAGGAATATTATTACTTAAAAGTTCTTATTATATAATAT
>UCOK01000129.1:0-18714 GCA_900474325.1 Synergus umbraculus | reverse complement strand
ATTCTGATGAATTTTTGAATATCGTTTAAGTGTGAAGTTGCACCAAAGATTCGAAGCCTCCTACAAAAATAAACGCAGGGGAATTATACGATCTGAACTTGTATTCTCACACACTCTCAGCCATGGCACATGGACTGTCGACTATCTAAAGCTTTTTTCTGATAGGTTAATCTTTAATTGCTAATTACTCGTTAATTATGCATTTAATCAAATTTTTTTATTGATCATTTTCGATTCAGTTTTTCACGAGGAATTAGAAAATATAAATATGTTTTTTGAGTACTGGGACACCCTGTATTAATTTAATCAATTTATATAAAAGGTACAATTATTGAGATACAACAAAAATATACAAATTACGATATTATAAAATTACATTTTCCGTATTTATTAAAAATCTCGAGATAAAGGAATGAATATTTCCTTTTGGACAATGTCTAAGGGTTTGAGAATTAAAGAATTGGCAAATCAAAAGGTTATCATCAAATATCATATCTGTATCCAGAAACTGCGGATTGACATCACAAAAGTGTGAGAATTGGAATTCTGCAGTTTTCGGCCGAGTGACTGATGAGTCTCAGGTTTCTCTTATGGTACTAAATATTTGTTAGTATCGTCAATTATCTGTCTCAGGACATTAAATGTAGGTTTTGATACAACTGGCATCTGAGACATCTAATGATTGAATAGCTCGCGTAGCACCTCCTATAATCGTATCATCCAAAATAATGGAACATTTGAATGTTAGTAAACCCAGGCTTATCATGTGCCATTGTTTTGTACGAATTGCGAAATTTTATCCAATCCTTGTAAGACCCATCAAATTTCAGTTGTTGATACTGTTTAATAAATTCTATTACTTGCTGTACGATTTCAAAATATGACGCTTCAAATTCGGTCCGTTCCTGCTTTTTTTTTGACGCTGTTTGGAATTATCGATTTCGATCTCGATCTCCGTTTGTACTTTATTAAGTTCCTCATATAAAGATCCGATTTTCACTTCAAATTGATTTAGAAAAGTTAATTTTGTTTTGATTGGTATTCGCTTCTTTTTCCAGGTTGCTGTCGACATTTTTACTGCTAATCAAGTCGGAACGTAAAAAACAGGTCTAAATGGAAGGTAATGGAGATTGGAGACCCGCCAAATGGAGAAGCTGCTGTTCTTCTGGATACTTCGTTGTCTCTGCTATCCTTGTAGTTGATTCCTCAGTTCGTGTGAAGATATTGTCCAAAAATTTGCGCAATGCACAAGTTCACAAGTCACGTTCACATGCACATTCACTAGTAGTTCATTTCAATTAAGTTCAGTTCAGTTCCATTTACTTTAAATATAATTTAATCGCTAATTTCATGAGTAATGAAGTACAGTTTATGGATTTTAACATCCGGTTCGAAGGACCAATGATTATACGTGTAAGCGATTTGCAACGTATTGTCTTAAATATTCGGGTTCCGAATTTGTGATTCAATTTTATAATAATACAAACAAATAAATGCCTTTAACTAATTTATTAAACATCGAAGACTTATTTAAATTCAGGATAATTATACATAAAACCGTTTGTTGAAACAATAAGTTTATGTTCACGTATTATGGAAAATATTGTTCGTATTAAGAGCCGAGAAAATAGAAGTTTACAAAATTCGAGGTAGTAGAAGAACTAAAGAGCATCTATTGGTTATAACCTTAAGGTAGATGTGGTAAAACACTCTTTCATCAGACGTCACAAATCTTTGGATTTTCTCGAAATTTATATAGAATGAGAAAAACTTGAAGAAATAGCAAAATTTTTGATGATTGGTGGTCAGAGTTGAAGATAATAAGGGAAGAGGTTCTAATAAATAAAGAAAGAAAGTTACATGTAGCTATTTAAGTATGCCTGGATTAAGATTACAATAGTACAATTGAGAAAATATTTTTGCTCATAATAAATGATCGTAATATAAATTCAAAGGTGGAAAGGCTTTCAAGACGGTAGAAGACAATAAAAACATTTCAGCAAACCAACAGATGTTTTCATTTTTATTCTAGTCTTTAAATGATGCTAGAAAATGTTGTGACTAGAAACCTCGTTTTGGCCCTAATATGGGTCTCTGGTCATACAGAGATCAAGGGCAACGAAAAAGCGGATCAACTGGCTAAAAGAGGAGCAGCAGGTAGTTCGATTGGCCCAGAACCATTTCTGGGCCTGGCATCCTGCTGTATCAGGTTGGAGATCCAGAAATAGGTGGTACGACAGCACAACAACGACTGGGCGCAATTTAATGGGTGTAGGTAGGCAAAAGCCATCTTGGGCGATCGCCGTAGAAAGGATTTGGCCCAAGAAAGATGTAAGGATAATGGTACAAATGCTCACAGGGCACAACCATTTGAATTAGCATAAGCAAAAAATAGAGCTGGCACTCAAACTCGCTTGTCACAAATATGGGAACGTCCGTTCATATCTTATGTTGGTGCCCGGCGCTTGCTGGGCTCCGACAACAAACCCTCGGATCAGCCACGCTGGAACCAGAGGAGATTAGGACGTTAACAGTCAGCGACATTCTAGGTTTCGTTAAGAGGACTGGAATGGTGGGCTAGGCAACGTCGGGAGTTAAGGGATTAGGCACAATGGGCTTTTAGCCTGAGCGCCCGAGAGGCCCCACAGGGGTGGGGTACTTCACCTGAACAGTCAATCAATCAAATCTCGCTTACACTTAGGGATAAAAATATGTATTTTATTGCTTACAAAGTTACGAAATTTGGATAGCCCTAAGACGAAGATTGAAAATTAAACATTACTGTTTTACAGTGTCTACCGCTTAAATAATTTCATTAAAGTGAAGGAAAGCGCTGTGGGATAGGAGTCGCAATTTAAAAGCTAGGGGGCGTTTCGTGATGAGAGGAATCCCAATTCTGAGTGGAGACTGTAACCCGAGGGATACAGGGGTCTATTGGGGAGAGAAAAGGGACAGAAATAGAGATGATGGCAAGAGGAGGATCTAAGGAATGGCAGGAGTACTGAGGGGTACGGAGGTTCATAAAGAAGAGGGGAGGGGGTTATTCTGAGGGATAGAGATCTTTTTTGGGGCCAGAAGTTCCCATTAGGGAGGAGAGATCCTTTAGAACAGTGGTGGATCCCAAGAGAGGGGGTGTCCCGAGATAGGAAGGACATTCCGGGCAATAAGGGTTTCGATAAGGAGAGGAGAAGTGCAACGGAAGACTAGGAATCCTAAAGTAAATCGGAGGGTGCATCCCAATCTTTAAGGATTTTCATTGGGTCGAGGGGAGGGGATTATCTGAGGGATAGAAGTTCGTTAGGGAGTTTAAAAGTTCTGAGGCAGAAAAGGGTTGTGAATGGAATGGAAAGTCGCTAGGGGGAGGGGGTAGGGATACTCCAAGTGTGAGTGGCATAGGAGAACTGAGTAAAAAAACTCTAAAAAAATGGGGAATAAAAATTTTAGAAAATCGATTGATAGATTACAATAAAAAAGGGAATTTATTCCCTTTATCATATAAATGAAAAAACTCGAGGCTTTTTATCTCTAGTTAGATAACGGCTAAAATAGTATATCTAGAATAAAAACGTAATAGATTGAAATGAAAGAAAAAGGAATAAAGATTCGAATAGAAATATATGTGGGCCATTCCATCGCGTGAAAATAATTTTCGATTGTAAATTTTGAATGGAAATGCCCATATTTATTTTCGATAAGTGGTTTCATTACTTCAACATAAATTAGTTAAGTTTGCGGTACGGGATCAAGGAAGTGACGAGCATTCCAGCTTAGACTGGTAATTAAAATTGATTAAAGGTTTCCTGTTGATACGAGACTTTCTAAGTGTTGCTTTCCTCTTTTTTAGTAGATATTGAACTCAACGAGGGGATCGCATTTCAGGGAAGGGTGCCATTAGGTGGTTATATAGTTAGAAATGTGTATTTTAATCAATAGTGTGTTGACACCCGACCTGCTAATGCACATAAATCATGATACAATAGAAAGCGGTATGGGGTTGCTTCTACGTCAGGAATGTAAGCATACGTGTATACGTGTGTGTGTGTGTGTATTTGGGGATTCATCCTGTATATTCATCCCTAAAACGCGCACACAAGCATCCGGTGGAACATTGTGGGGATTTTTTTATTCCCTGAAGTTCTGAATTTTGAACTTTGATAAGTCATTTAAATAGAGAGTTTCTTATTTTAAAATATTTGGAAAAGTTAATTCATATCAAAAAATCTCAAGAGGATGGAATTGACAAAGGTTAGGGCGACAATAGAAACTCGTTCTCTTCATTTATTCAAAATATATTGGAAGCAGACAATTTTTGCTCCGTTATAGTGATACATATTTTTTAAACAGAATTATGCCTACAAAGGGAAAAATTCTCTCATTTGAATACTTTTTGTACGCAAAAAGTATTAAGAGGAGTAAATTTGAAAAACTTCTTTTTTGGAAAATGAATAAATCGATTGTTATGAAAAAAATGCATGTTACGAGGATCAATGGTATCGATTTTGGAAAAAATTTAAAGAAATTTCTGTCGAAATGAACACTCAACAAAATAATTTTTTTTTAATTTTCAGAAACTCTTTTGGTTTTCTTTTTTGATCTGTAGGTACTATTCTATAACACCATCAAACACGAATTTTAAGTTTGAGTTCTATATATCAAATTATGATTTCTTTTACGTAGCTGTTAATTAAAGGGAAAAATAGTTGTTTTCGTTAGAGTTTGCTTGAGTCACTTTTATTAAAAAGATAATTATTTTTGATTGCAATCAACCAAAAACTTCAAAACTTAATGGCGGCCATGTTGATCTCTTTGTGACATAAAACCCTCGGTAATAGAATTAATAATGAGAATGGTTTCATATTTGGATGATAGTTGTATTAAAATGGACTGAAACTCTGGTTAAAATTTTGATAGTAATTATCGTCCTAAAGACATCCTTAGGACGTCCATGTCAGTCCAAATGATGTTCAAAAGACGACTCATGTCCTAAAGACGTCTTTTGGACAACAATTGGATTGAAATGGACGTACTAAGGATGTCTTTAGGACGTCCTGAGTATTTCAATGTCTTTTTGCCCACTGGGTATATAAAAAGATTGAAAAATGAAAAAGTTCTGAATTAATTCTCAGCCTGGATGCAATAACGTCTTATAAATTTATTTCGCATAGCAGTGTTGGCCCCTAGGCAGTGGCAGTATCAGTTAGTCCAGAGGCCATCGCTACTAGGCGAACAAAACTTCCCGAGTCGAAATTTGGTGCTACTTTAACGCTTCAAGTAGAACTTTTGACCCTACTTTTCGTCTCCTTGTTCCCAACTCGAACGGTTGGTCATACTTTTGACGCTCCAAGTGGAAATTTTGCTTCTACTTTGTGTATACTTAGTCTACTGGTACCTACTTGCCGGTCCCAAAAATATTTTCAGATATTTTCATTCTACTTTGCGTCTAAATAAGCTACTTTAAATCTTCTCCTCTCCTAGAAAGAACATGCATTTCAAGTAACGCGCGATCCGTCTATCGTTAATATAATATCCTCAGTTTCAGGATCTTATTTAGTCCCATCATAATCTCTCTTCTTTATTATAACAAATAGAGGAAATAATATAATAACAATGATCTAAAAAATGTTATAGAAAGTTACTCAATTTTATTATTAATCATAAGTATTAGAGCAATAATATACATACATCTAAGTAGAAGTTTAATCATTATAAAGCTTATGTTTTCAAAATAACTAATAGCAAAAGAGGGAGTAAGAAGAAAAGAAAAATCAATAATATTTTAGAAAATTGCTCCTTCTGCAGTTGCTGCTTGCAAATAGAATGCATTTTCAATACTTAGCATCTATTTTATTGGGGCAATAATAAGGCTTAGAAAAACTGAAGGTCGATCTTCACTGGTTTTCAAGCGACCACTGTTAGGAACCCATTATGGTACCAAAGCATTTAATTTACTGTGGGTGTATACTTTTACTGTAACTGACGATCAGTAGTGAACAAGAAGTTGAACAAGAAACATCTTCTTGAATCGTGTACTACAGTGATTTAAATTCAAAATCATATATCGCCATGGCAGAAAAACATAATAGATATTCCTGCTAATCTATGGTTCCAGTATAATTAATTATTCCAGTACTGGAAAAAGAACAACCCGACTAGTACTAGGTAAATTCCAAATTTTTATGAAATTACTTTTTCTTAAGAAAGGCTAATTAATTTTTTCTGATTTTTTCCATAGAATGGGTAAATGAAAAATTACCTACCGTTGAACAAAAGCAACTTACAGCATATATCAGGAAACTCGCTACAAATAAGTGCAAGTATTAAAAAATAAAAAAGGTAGAGAAAGCTTCTAAACACAGTGTGTCTCAATGTAAAGAAATATTTCACGCAAAAGAGAAGCGAGCAGAATTTTCTGAAGGCGAAACACTTGATCCACTGCAAAAAACGTTACAAAATCAAGCTCATAATCATCGTCATCATTATTAATTATTATTAGTATTACAATTTTATAGCTCGCCAAAAGCAGCCAATCAGATGCTTTGCGTGACGTCTGCGCAGTAACGTCAGGGTTCGAATTGGGAGAACAAGGAGCGTTAAAGTAGGGTGTAGAAGCGTTAAATATTTGACCCTACTTTTGCGCTACATGAGCGGAAAAGTTGAATTTGTACTACCAAGTAGCCTAAAAGTAGACGCTAAAATCACGTTAACTTAGCTCCTACTTTAATGCATTTAGACCCTACAATTTTCAGCCTATGGAGCCGAAAAGTAGCACCAAATTTCGACTCGGGTTGTAGGATGTAATAAGTATTTATTACGTATGGTAATAAGAAACACCCTATTACTTAGGGATTCGTTGTAGCACTCCTTAATTAGTGAGCTTCTAAAAATGCGAGCATCCGACAATTCGCCCAACCCCCTTCATCCCTCATTCCTACTCTAGTCCTCCAAACGATGCTACGGACATAGTTCCTCCATTAAGCAACGCTGTCAGGAAGTAGGTCGTTTTTAGCTCACCCGTGCCTTCCGCACTTAGATTTTGCTAAAGAAATGAGAAGACAAGAATTAGTGTGCACTATGTAGCTTGGCGCGAAAAACATGAGTTGGATGGTTGGTTGCGCAGAGGTCGACTCGTTACCTTAAGAGACTCGTTTCAAGCTTCCCTCTCCTCCGATTCAACTTTTTATCGCATGTTTTTATCCCAGCAGATTTTTTTTTCATCCTCTGGAAGGTACATGCAAGCGAAGCCATCTTCTCCCCGGCCAGAATGCTAGAATATCAAGTTGCGAGGAAGAGACTTGTTTTATTTATTCGACCGACTATCCGTGTATTTCTGGGAAATTCAAATCCCACGCAGTACCCGAGGCGTGACGGAGGTATGTATTCATAATCGCGAATTGCGGAATTTAGACTCGTCTTCGGCTTCTTTTATTTCTTAATTGCAATCTGGACTCCTCTTTTTAATGGAAGTTCTTTCAAGAGATGTTTATAATTTCTCCTTGATAGTTGTATCTGTATATGACGGCGAGAAAATGAAGAACAAAGATTTTAATTAATGTATGTTTGAACTAGTTAAGATATGTTGAAAATAGTTGAAAGTCTGTGTACCAATATGAAGTATTTCTGTGAAAGACCATACCAGGATAAGCATGGAAGGGCTGCCTCTCCTCGAATAGAAATATATTTCGAAAAATATTTAGCTATTCTTTCCATAGATGGCGCTGTCATTAATAATGTCATATACACTGGGACGCGAGATCCACGATGAAGCGCATACGTCTTGCTTGGCGCAATTAGTTAATCAACCAATGACGTTTCGCATTTGACACTGAAAGTGAACTAATGAAATTATTGGCCACCCATACAAATACTAAAAATCCTATCACAACAGCATTTTTGGAGAGATATTCGTCGCTGTGAAATTTGTTTAATATAATACACTATCAAATCCCTATTAACAACCTCTACTCTTATTTATCATTTTTTGCCTCATTAATCCCTCCCCCCTTATGGCAGTGGTGTAGGTGGTTTTACTATTCATACTTGTGCGCGTATACAAATACAAAATATATAAGCTTGATCAGCAGACTTGACCAGGGTATCCTAGATTTTTTAGGATCGCTGATTCCGACTCCAATGTCTATCATGCAGTCTATTCATCCCTTAAGTTCATCTAGATGTAGTGTGAAGGTTCAACTGAAAAAATACTAAGCAGCCTTTACCAGCTGCTGCATCTATTATTTTTTGAATTTGCTAAATTCAAATAAGAGATCCGTTCAATGTTATTATGTTAGACAAAGGTCATTATAAGGTCAGTAGTAAATTATTTTAACGAATAAAAATCAAGGTTTTAGAATTGTAGAATCCGAATTCAGGGTTCATTCAGATTAAATACCTCGAACTCAAAATACTGTAATAGTGAAAATTTTTAGCTTAAAATACAATTTTTAGTAGATACCTTAGCTCGGCATCCAATAACTGTAAATATTTTCATTTCTTCAGCTAACAACCTAATCACTTTGAATATTTCAGGCTTACAATCGATCACCTTAAGTTCGCAATTCGATAAATTTAAATCACTCAATTAGAAAATGGCGTAAAATAAGAGGGTTGCTTAGATGGTTGCAGGAACAGCGGTTGGAGACTAGTTAGCAGTTTTTGGTTACCTCCATTTCCGGGATAAAAAATATGCGGTATCATGCAAAAATGAGCTTGACCTTCAAATGATAGTACAGATTGGTAATGACTTCCATTTATATGAATAATGGTATTTAAAAAAAAAATGAGATAGAAAAATATTTACAAGTCTTTCTAGTTTTCTAGAATTGATTTCTAATGCGAGAATGGAATGTATGGGTGTTATGATAACAATTTATTGATTGAGGATCACATCAAAAAATCATAGAAACAACGACTTCGACTTTTTCTAAAAATGTTATTTTTTCTTCAAAGAATAATACAGCAATATATTTACCAAGCCTTTCCAGCTTACTAGAATTGATTTCTAATACGTGGATGGGTTTGATGGAATGTTAGGGGTACATTATATAGCCTAAAGTTCCTCTGAAAAAATCATAAACACAATAAAGGAATGTTATAAGATCAACTCAGAATTAGAAGAAAATGTGGAAAGTTTTATTTATCTATTTTATCAGTCAGTATTTTGCGTTCAATGTATTTTTCCTTCTTTTGTCTTTTTCTTACATGTCTTTTAGAAAATATTTATTTGCTATGTTTTTTAAACAATATATTATAACTTATTAAGAATTATTACACCTACATATGTTTCAATGCTTTTTCTATTTTAAATATGGCGTCAGAAGTCCTTTTAAATCGATTTAGTAATCGATGGGGTGATTGTATCGTTTCTGTTTACTTCTTTTCGGCAATTGAAAAGTGTGTTATTTTATTAATTTTTCCCTATTTATCCTTTGGGGAAAAAATTGCCCCCGACATCCTTTCGGTGCACTTGGAATCAATTTTTTCACGTGAGTTTTGAAAATTAGATTACCCCCTATACATGAGCCTTCAGGGATAAGTAAATCACGTTATTACATCAAACAGTTTAAACAAATTCCGAATTAGAATTCAGAAACTCCAAAAACTTATATGTATATCTATTTTTCTGGATGGTAAAACCACCTACTAGAGTACAGGTAGTTAATAGAGAGTTGATAGCATATTTTGTTAAGCATATACAATTTTGACAGCGCCTAATCTCAAATAATGCTGTTAATGGTATTTTCAGTATTTGAGGAGGTGGCGGGGAGAAAAATTACATGGGTAATGTTTGTCCCTTTTTATTAGTAATTATATCGCTTCCTACAAAATCTCCCAACTTTTTAGTCGCTTCAATAAATATTTGTTGCTAAGAATAATTTACATCTGTTTTCATCTCTTGACTGTCTTCATTTGCTCCTTTTTTTTGCTTATTATTTAAATTTTTTTATTAAATTTTATAAATGATATAAATCAAATACTTTTCTTCTGATAGAAAATTTCATAAACATAAATTGTTTAGTTTTCTGACGACTACTAATAACCGTACGTAAAAGTGTTAAACTCCTTCATAAAGAGGCTATCAAAAATTTGAAAACGTTGTCTTCTAACTTTTATCCAATGAGAATGACTAATTTTGACTAATGGTAATGACCTTCATTCCTTCAGCAGTATTGTTTATATCGATAGACAGGCAAATGCTATGTAAAATGTTCACAAATTGTTCTCTGATAAGAATGTAAAAATTTGATATTGTGTGTCAGTTTTCAGTTGAGGAGAATTTTGGATTCACGAGTTGATAATTCGGTGGAGCTTTATTCCAGTGAAGCACAAGGCTCGATTGAAAAAGGGTGATGACTGTGTTAAATGTTCGTCCCTTAAGTGGAATAAATCGACTGTTCGATCGGCAGGCAGTCGTGCGCGTGATTCGTTCCGCTGACTTTTTCCCCATTTTCCCCACACGCTACGATTCGACGAGTAATAAATCCTTTTTCTCACTCACCTCGGAAGAGCACGTTGTTGAACACGCTGGTTATTATCCGCAATTCCGGGTTCAGCGTGTCGCCAAGCTGAAACAGAAAATATCGATGTCTTTGTCACTTGATCCTCTTTCTTTCTCGTCAACCCTAATTCGTTTCCCATCGATTTCCCATGAAAGGGGTTGTTCGGGGCTGCTAAGTGCACCGCATAAAGAGGAAAAGGTAAAGAGTCGTTTCGAACTTATATACACTCGCCTGCCATTAAAGCCATCTATAAAAGATATCCTTCGCCTGACCGGCACGGAAGATGGCAATAACGGCGAAATAATAAAAGAATAACTGCCAACGAAAACAAAGTCTAGGCTCTTAATGCGTTCATACGCAAGAATGTAATATAAACGAATGGTTGGGAGTTGAGAGCCTTATCATAAAAGGTCGAAGTTTAATCGGATTTCCCAAGACTTTAGAAAGTTTCCAACTTTAGAAACAACACCAAACTTGATTCTCAAAATTTTAAAAACCTTAAACTTTCTCAAACTTATTCAGAATTGTCCAATCTTATACCGACTTGTCCAAATTATCCCAATTTCTTCAAACTGGTCCAATTTTGTTCAACAATTCTGACTTCTTTAGACTTATTAAAACTTGTTCAAGCTTGTCTAAAACTGTTCGGAATTGTCAAAACTTAATTCGACATATCCTAACTTGTCCGCAATGGTTCAGCGTTGTTCAAACATGTTCCAATAGAGTTCCAATGTCGTGCAAACTTGTTTAAACTTGTCATAACATGTTCAGACTTGTTTAAACTTTTCTAACTCTGTTCCAACTTATCCACATATGTTCAGAATTGGAGAAAAACCTTGTCCAAACTTTCTGATGTGGTAGATATATTTTATAGTACGTACATCTCACAGATTTACCTTTCTTTCCGCGATAACTTCTACCACAGTGCCACTTTGATTGTTTGCATTCAGCCAATCGTCTGATTGACGCAAATAAGCTCTTAATTAATCAGCTAACAAATAACAATCCGTATCAAGGCAAATCTCATTTATTCAAATTGGACATTCACACCTTTATGTTATTATTTGCTCACATTATAACCTTGAGGCATATAGTTGCTCAGAATAACACTCATACTCTCACAACTCGGACGTCTATTTCTACATCTCAAGGCCCCACGCGATCCAGTTCAAAGTGCATTGATGTGATTCACGTGCACATAAACGACCAGAAAGATAACATCTTTTTTTTTGCTCTCACTTCAATTCTGGATCAGCTGGCTGAATGTAGGATCTACTATATTCTGGCGCCCCAGTGGGCACAAAATTTGACGACGTCTTTACGACATCGTTAAGACATCCAATGTCCATGTTATTAAGATGAATTTTTTTATGTAGAAAAGACATTGACAAATCCTATGACGTCTTTACGAGATCACAAAGAAATTTTAACGACATTTAAGATATCCTAAATATAACTTGACGACACAGACATAGGATGTCCTTACAATGTCTGAAAAATGTCATGAAGAGTCGCAACAATATCATCAAATTTTGTGTCCACAGGGTAAGTTCGCGTGTTGTCATTTATCTCAAGTTAATTTCAATCATTTCAATTACAGATTATTTCACAATTTCTCCCTCAATTCAACGAAGATTCGACTTAATACCCTTTTGATAAATCACATTTCATTAACGAAAAATGTCTGGGTTGACCAGAGGACAGATTCGTGGCAAATGCCTATTATTTAGACGTCAGATTGTGGCAGATAAGCTCTCTTTTCTACCTTTCTCCTAAAGTCAATAATCTTTTAAAATGCACTTCAATTCTATAAGTTTGGTCACTCACTTCAATTCTATTAATTTGACTATTAGCAGACAATAATCCATCTGTGTTTAACTATTTAAATTTCTCGAATCATTACAAAATCATAATAACTGAAATAACATAATTGTTCTACGTTCAACTGTAAATTTTATTAGTCGAATCTTAATTTAAATAAATCTGTTACATCTAATCAATTCAATCTCAACGTCATTCCCCTGACCTGCCCCTCTCCACGGACATTGGCGCGTGATCTGAGCGGATTTAAAAATGAAATATTAAGTCAATAATTTATTTTGTGCATTTTTAGTCAAATAAACTGTCCTTCAACAGAGTATTTATAATTCTATAGAATTTCATTTTCAATCTACAAAATAACTTAAATTCAGCTCAATATTGATCTTCAATCTAAAAATAGTCATCACGAAATTGTCGCCATACCGTGGAGCTAACTAAGTAAAAATAAAATCATTAAAAATAACCATCACTACTTATAAAAACTTATTAAAACTTACGCGGACTCTTCGTTAACATGTTTGGGTCTTGCCCAAACTTGTTCTTATTTGTCCAAAGTCCTCAATAGTTCAGTCTTGTCCAAACTTATGGACAATTCAAATGACCTGTTAAAATTTATCAAACTTTATTTAAACTTGTTTAATCTTGAAGATCCTTGTCTAATATTAACGAAGCTTGACCACAATGATCTATGCTTCTCCAAAGTTCAGATACGTCAAAACTTGTTCTTGCTTTCCGAATTTGTCGAAACTTGTTCTAACTGATCCAATATTGTTCAGTCTTATCCAATCTCATCTAAATTGGTTAAATCTTTTCTGAACACGTTAAAATTCATCCAATCATTTCAAAACTGCAAAAAAACTGTTTCAAAGTGGTTAAAATCAGTTTTTATGACATGAAATCCTTCAAGAACGATTTTTATTCCTCTGTCGAAATATTATACTATTTTACCACTCAAGCTAGCAGAGACTAAAGACTTTGAATTTAAATCGAATGATGATTTTCGACTCACTAATTCTTTTCGATAATGAAGAATGAATAAATTTCAGGAGCATTATAAATCAGACTATAAAATGAAATTTGAATATCGTAGGACGTTTGAACGGCCCGGCCGCCACTAGTGGGTTTCC
Organism: Synergus umbraculus; assembly: GCA_900474325.1. NCBI lineage: Eukaryota > Metazoa > Arthropoda > Insecta > Hymenoptera > Cynipidae > Synergus > Synergus umbraculus. The sequence goes on along the minus strand of UCOK01000129.1, from coordinate 5,270 downwards.
TTTAACAGGTGCTCGATCTTTCGATGAACGGATCGTAAAGGGGTTACTGGGAATGGGTTGACGACTGTAATTCAAACAGATTATACCCAAAGGTACCTCAAGGCCGGAAATCTAAATGAGCGAATACCTCTTCGTTCCTCTGCTTGCACCATTCTTGAGTCGGTAGACAATCTCCTGAGTCTCAACTCTTAATTTGATATTAGAAAGAGAGTCAAGCTCCTGGTTTTGAATGTTTAAGAATTCCAGTATTTTACATGCAAGAGGGAATTATAATTTTGTAGTAAAGACGAAGGACAATGAGGGAGAGTCACTGTTCAATAAGTCCCCTGCAGCTATAATTCAATTCGAATTTAATTGCCAGTTAACATTTTCCGCGCTTCCTAACTTGCAAACTCGGAATTTTTTTCCCTCTTCGGGCGAGAAGTATTTCAAACTAAATCGGCACTTAAATGCCATGACTTGCATCTCATGAATGCAAACGACTTGGAAGATGTTCGATCTTTGCTCGATCGATCGAGCAACTGGAATTTCGCAGAACGAGAAAGTTTCAGATTCTTTACACTTCTGAGTTTCCAGACTAATGTTACCAATTCACATTTGTGGTAGAAGGAAAAGTAATGATTATGGGATTTTTTAAAAAAAAAGGGAAGTAATACGAGGAGAATTCGGAATATTTTATAAAATAAGTTAAAATCTTCCGCGGACATGTCAACGGTTTGAAAGCCGACCTTCTTTAGACATCATTTTCATGTAACTAGACAACAAAATTATTAGTTTTTAAGGACATGCGATACTTTACCACAAGATCAATTTAGTTTATTGAACTTTTCGCTCACAATAATAAATATTTTATCCTGAAGGTATAGACTTGTTACCAACGTCTGTATGAGACGGAGATAAATGGCCTAGTATTAGGAAATCATATTTACTATTGCGAACGTGAAGTTGGGGAAACTAAATTTATTCTTATGATAATTAACACCTGATCTTAAAGAAGAAAATTTGTTGAAGTTGATAAAAGGAAAAGAACAAATACATAAACTAAGAAATATATAAAAAGTCTTGACCAAACCTCGTCAAAGTATTCAACATTTTTATAATGAAAATATTTTAAGCTTATGAAAACGTACTTAAAATTCCTTATTAGATTTATTCTAAATCATTGTGAACTTGGACAAGGGAATTAAAATGGGGACCTTTTTAGGCTTGCTTTTTTTTTGTTTGTATTAATACTCTTCTTAGATTAATACTCTCCTCTTAGTTTAGATACAATTGAAGTGTACGAAATTTTTGAGAATATCTATTTAATGGCGAGATTTGCGAAAACAGATCCAGATCAGTTATTTTTTCACCCCACTTGACGACATCCTAAACTGACAATCCGAGGGACAAGTGGAAAAGGGAAAGCTAAGAACAAACATGCGGGAAATTTCCCACCAGTCTGGGGTTAAAGTGGTTAAGAGAATCCAAGAATAAATTACCAAGTTTTGAAGGAAACTCGCTTGCTTTCAACCACCAAGCCGTCGACTGCGTGTGAGAAAAGGGGTTAGTAAAAGACATCGAAGAGAGAGGAATGACGTTGATGTACTCTGTCGCAGCTTGCTCTAGACAAACAGCTGGGAAAACTCGTGAATATTTTTGAAACTGTTAATGGCGTCGACAAGGAAGACAAAGTTTTCAAAGTTTACGGAAAACTCAAGAATATAACCAGGTCAAACAGAAACCATTCCGATTTTATACTTTAAACACAACTGAATTTGTTTAAAGACGTTCGAAAGGATTGACAATTCATATATTAGCAGTCCGAGAAAAAATATTCCGAGGAGACTCTGGCGCATGTTATAACAATTCTTTATAACACTCCCATGATTTCAGCCTACTTTTGTCTCTATAGAACGGGTCCGCAATCTTGTTTTTCGAGCGTTGTGATGAGAAAGTACTTTCTACACCCTGAAAGGTAGTAAAATGATATCATCGAAAGAATATGAGTTTTATTCACGTTATTGTGCGAATATTGTGTCGACGACAGGCTAATCCTGATGAAACTAAAGAGATAGAAAACCTATTCCTTTCTATCTCCTTCTGTCTCTAAGATAGAAAGGGATAAAGATTGTTTATCCCTTTATATCTCTCGCCTATCTCCACCTGTCTATCTATCTCATAGAAAGAGAAAGCTGCATAGCATGTCTCTCTATCTTTATCGTCGCGCATGTGTAGTAGCATTTACACGATAGTAAACGCTATTGCGCACGCGCGACGAGAAAAATAGATAGACATGCTATGCAGCTTTATCTTTCTATTCAATTATCGGTTCATCTATGCCTCTCACGCAGTCTATTCTTATATGTCTTTGGTCTATCTCCTTGTCAATCACCATTCTCTCCTATCTCTTTCAATCCGCACTTTTCTATCTCTTTCTATCTCCGTATACATACCTATCTATCCCTTTCTATTTTTTTTCAATCTCAATTCACTTTTATCTCTTTTAATCTCTAATTCTCTATCCATTTCTATCTCCATTTAAATCTACATCTACATCTTTGAATCTCCTCTTTTCTATCTTTTTCTATCTCCATCTCAATCTACATAAACGCCTATCTTTTTCAATACCCACATCTATATTCCTTCCTATTTTCTCCTATACTTGTCTATCCCTTTCTTTCTTCTTTTCAATCACAATTTGCCCTTATCTCATTTAGTGACCACTTCTTTATTCCTGTCTATCAATTTTTGTAAATTCAATTTAATTGTAAACTTCAATTTTATTATACTTGTGCATAATCATTTCTGATAGCTGATTACTTTTCCTCATCTCTGTTGTAGAACTTTCAATCGTCTTATTTTTACATTCATTCATTCACATTGGGACATGATTATTATACTGTTTACATCAGTTTGACAGATTGATTTATATTTATATATATATGGGTCATTCCACGGGATATTTACCCCTAAAGAATAGATTCGTCTAAAATATATTTTTTTTCTACAAACAAAATAAACTGACACATATTTTTTTATTTTGATATGATATGCGAAATTGTTGATAATTATTGCTTCTAAACCATTCTGTAAAAGAAAACGGTATCTATTGAAAAATTTGATGATAGCTTGTCCCTTTGGAGTGCCTTTTAATGCAATAAAATAATTTGTTTATTTATATGAAAAATTTGCAATTGTTTTAAACAAATGTCATAATCTCAGAATGGGTTTTCGCGAAATTGATTTAATTTGGTAAAAATTTAAATCATAGTCTACAGCAGTTCTGCTAAAAATTTCAGAGTGGTTTGATTATGTAGTCTCGCGTCAGCTCCGACCGTTGCGTCGCACAGTGTTCTGGACCGGTGTTTTTTTGTTAAAAATCGGCTACAGCCTGCAATTCTCAACCGATTTGGATGTTTTTTTATTTAAATATTTGGGAATAGCTGTACCAGATCGTCTATAGAATGGATTTTTGAATTGAAGCATGAATAATTATTTATATAAGTCAACAATCAGGAAAAATAGCTTTTTTAGTAATAGAATCGTTAATTCGATAACAGAATATTTAAACTTGTTAAAAAATCATACTTTTTCATATGGAGACAACAAGAATATTTATTTTACGGAAAATATTGCGTCAACCAAATCTTGGTTCTTTCAACAAACCTTTTGGTGAACCAAGAAAATTCATTTAAACCAACAAAATCTCCATTAGTCTCAGTTTTGGTTGAATTAACAAAACTTTGGTAGGCAGAACCAAAAATTTTTGTTGTTCGCACCAAACATTTTTCTCAGTGTAACCTTATTATTTATATTCTAAATAAAATATTTGTAAAAGTAAAATTATTTCGAACTGATTTGTTTATTGTGGGTTGTTCCAAACCCACGAATTTTTTTTTAGTAATTCTGTGAAACCTTTAGATAAAACTGCAATTTGAGTCATGTAGTTCTGAGCCAATGCGAAGTATGTATCCGAGCGAATCTGAGTGATTTCAAATCATCCCGATTTATATTTTCGACTCATTCGTAGAACTTGCTTAATGAATCCAACTATTCAATTCGAATGAATCTTAGGTTTATCCGAAAAGAGTTTCAAGCTGAATGAATTTGAGATTTAAATCCGAATGAATCCGAGGGTGATCCGAAGAAAGTTTTTAAACTAAATGAATTTGAAGTTTCAATCCAAATAAATCTGATGAGACTCATCCGTCAAACTGCCTTATATCTGCTTCGCTTCAAATGGTTATATCTTCGTTAATATAATACTCAGATCTTTATAAAATTTGGAGAGAATATTTTTAACACTATATTCTTTTAGAAAATGCAATAAAAAAGTCGATTTTTGGCTGACGGGTCTTCTTAAAGTAATACATACTTCCAAATCATATTTAATGAATTTTTGTCTCGACGTGGACCAATTTTGGTAAAATAAATTTTTTTGACTAAATGACAGTCTGAAAAAGGAAAAAAAACTGCATTTGGTTTATTAAATAAAAAACTTTTTAAGATTATTTTTTAAAATGTCCTTTGTTATTTATTTGCAACAATTTAAATTGTTACAAATAAATTCAGAATTTTATACACTTTAATTTTTTTAAAAACGTCTAAATCGGACGTAAGCCGGCGAGTGTCAGGAAAAAATTTTAAGAAAGACATAATGCGGGTTGACATATCACAGGAGTTTAGTGCAGGTACTTTTTATATGTACTTATACCACACTAGCTCATAAATCTCTGAAGTGTTATAGAATATTTTCTTTTAATGATGACTTAGATACGTCGTCCTGCTCCCGTAGCAATTCTCCAGGCTTAATTCTAGTCGTTTAGCGTCATCACTACTCAAGTTGTGATTGTTGAAGTAAACGGAGAGATCCTTAACTACCGACATAATTGCCAATTTAGCGGCTTCCCAAAATCGATTTAACCCCTCAGTAAACGATTCAGGGGTCACCACTCAGTACTAGTCTAACACGCTCCCGTGTTTTCCGCAAATAAATTGAGCGTGATGTTTAATTGTTACCTAATCGAAAACCATCATCGCAAACATATTGAAAATAATTGTGAAATCGTGCGAAACGTAAAGAAAATTAAAGGCATGTGACATTTACCACGTGTGCAATTATGTTTCTTCAGGTTGTTTTTACAATAATAAATATTTTTCGTTGCAACTTTGGAAATTGCTATAGAACATGAAAAACTCGTCTTTTTAATCATCTTTTTTGAAATTGATGAAGTATGAGATCGTTAATAAAGAAATTAAAAATATATTATTATTATATTATATATATA
>UCOK01000128.1:0-14816 GCA_900474325.1 Synergus umbraculus | reverse complement strand
GGTAGTATATATATATATATATATATATATATATAAAATGAAAAGAGAACAAATAAAATAATATAAAATGGAGGTCACTGCTAAAAGAATTATCAACAAAAGAACATCGAAGTTGAGGAGCAGTTAAGCTGTGAATTATTCGCGAGGGCGAGGCATTATCATGAATCGAGGCACCTACGAATCGGTAATTAGCCAAGTCTCGATACGGAGGAGGTCGTTTCAGATTTAATGGAGCGTAACGAGGGTTAACGGTACACCCAAGAAGCTAAAAAAAAACTTGGCCGCGCACTCCTTTCATTAATAGTACGGGGCGCCGTTCTAAATTAGGTAAAATTTTGCTTTTATTTGAATTTTTTATCACCATTTTTTGTTATCAAAAAATAAGGCCCAAAATACTCGATCCAAAAATAATGCCCAAAATACTGAATCCAAATTTAAGGCCCAAAATATATAACTAAACAATATTGGACCCACGAATAAGGATAAACACGTATAGGGCCCAAAATATTGGATAAAAAATAAGACCCAAAATACTCGATCGAAATTAAAGGCCCAAAAAAATAAAACTGAATAATATTGGACCCGCGAATAAGGATAAAAACATCTGGGGCCCAAAATATGAGGCTTAAGATTTTTTTCTCTATTTAGGACCCAAAATATAAGGCCCAAAATAATTTATAACATTTAATAATTTATTTTTAGAAGATATATTCTCGATTAAAATGTACCTGTTAATAAAATATAATTAGAAACGTCTTTCACGATTTAGATGGTTATTTTCGTTGATTTTATCTGATAACAGATTAGAATTTAGTCCATTGAAGCTGTTCATTCAAGTTTAAGTTATCTTCCTTTTGCATCTATAATCAGATATTGCAGACGATCTAGATTTGTTATATTTATATCTTTAGGATAGAAGAACACGTATTAACTCCGTTGCTGGAATCACGACGAACTGGGAGTGCCGATGATTACGTAGAGGGCCGTGAGGGGGAGGGGGGGTGGAATAAGAGTAAAAAAAAAAAGTGTTTTAGTTTAACGGCTACCTCGGACATGGCGCCAGTGATAAAACTAGCTCCTTCTCAAGAATGTAGTCTACAATTTCCACCTCCACGAACTGGATCCAGTTGTCTATTCACTTTACAGTTCCTTTAATCGACACACTCTTTAGATTCCAGTTGGCTTTTAAATTAGCAGTAAACTAATTGCCAGTGCTCTTCCTCTTATCCACTTAGAACTGAAAACTAGGTGATTAGAGACATGAAATTTGGGTTTTGTAAACTTGAACTGTTGCACTGGAAAAGAAGCCAGTCCTTGAAAATATTTTGATTTCACGAGATTTTTAAGAATTTCCAGAGATTTTAAAATTATTTCTGGAAATTTGTAATATTTCAAGGGATCTCAAAGGCTTTTACGGGATTTTTAAGGATTTCCAGGGATTTCAAAATATATTAGCGAATTTTTATTGATTTCAAAGAATTTCTAAAGATTTCAAATGATATTAATAGACTTCTATAGTTTATTTTAAATCCCTTAAAAAAGTCGGAGGGAATGACGAGAGGGATTTGAATTAAGGGAACTGTGGGTGGAAGGAAGGTGAGGAGGAGGGGGGATAAGAGGGAAGACAAATTTTTTTCGGGAGTAGGGACCGAGAGAGGCCAAAAGTTCGGGTTAATGTGCGAGAAAATTGATGCGATGAGTAGTGGGGGAAAATAGAAACAAATCAATATATTTTGGGGAGGGGCCCTAAATGGGGAGGGGGCTCTAAATGGGGAGGGGAAAATGTAAAATTATAGAGGTTTAGAAACAATGGTGGGGGCAGCTAGGAGGAATAAATTAATATATAATGGGGTGAGGGCCAATATGGGGAGGGGGACTAGAAGGGGGAGAGGGAGGGGATCCAAAGGGGAATACGGGTTTAATGAGAGGATTGAGAAATGAGAATATTGAGAGACTGATGGTATAGGGAGTCAAGAACAATGGATGAAGGGGAGAGTGAGGGGCTGATAGGGAAAATATATTCAAGAGGGGGCTCTTAGGGGAGGAGACAAATGGGATAATTGAGAGGGTTGGAAGATAGATAGGTTAAGGAAGAAGAGGAAAGGGGTCTAAAAATGAATATATATATATATACTGGAGAAGAGAGGAGGGGGTTGAGGGGAGGAGGTAGTAGGGAGGGGCCGATGCAAAATATTGCAGTGAAGGGGTAGAGAGGGTTATGGAGGGGGATACGTACGTAGTGGGGAGGGGCGGGGCGTAAATTTGTGGGTAGTAGTGAGGGCGGGAGGGGGTATAGAGCGAGGGGAAGTGGCTTAATGGGAGGGGGCATAAAGTGGAGGGGTGTAGTGTGGTCGGGGGGTATAGAGGGGGAGGGGCGTAAAGTGGAGTGCTATAAGGAAATGATGAGGGGGTGTAGAGGGGATTGGAGTAAATTGGAGTGGTGTAATGAGGTCGGGGAGGGGATATAGAGGGGGAGGGGGTGTAGGGAAGGAGAGTAAAGTGGTGGGGTGTAGAGGGGAAGGGGGTTAATGGGGAGGGGGTAGGTTTAAATTTGAAAAAAGCGAAATTTCCACTGAAGAAACAACATTTCAATGAAAAATTTGCATTTTGATGGGAAAAAAAAATTATTTCTCTATCATGTACAGGAATTTTTTTTTTTAATATGTTTGTCCATGAAACTTGCGTAAAACATAACATATGTCAAGTGACTCAGGTCGGCGATGGCCCGGCCGGTTATCAATCAAGAGTCACGCGCACGTGCTCTCTCCCTCACGACTCCAGAGAAGGAAAACGATTATATTATGCGAGTCTCGCAAATATTCAGAGCATGGACCTCAGCGTGACTTTGACAAAGGATGAAATCTCTATAACATTGAAATGAGATCGATAAAAAAAAAATGGTAAAGAAATAAATAACTGGAATCGGTGAGATTCGTGACAAAAATGACGTTTTACAGTTTTGTATTTTATTGATTATTATCGATTTGTTTTATCACATGTCGAGTTAGATTATCGTGTAAATAAAGATAGAAGCTTAAGAATATTTTTTTATTTTTTAAATCCCATTCTCAATGCAATTTTCAGTTGGCTGATTGCCATCGCGTTTATTTACACGGATCTATTTGTCCTTATTTCCATTTGCATATATATTAGGTCAACCGGAAATTTCAATAAATGAAATGTAGGTCAATTCAAAATTCAAGGAATCATAAATGATTGCAGATGGAATTTGGAGAAGAGTCAAAGTCCATTTTTCTGTTTTTTTCTGTTTTTTTTTTTTTTTTTGTTTTTGTTTCTTTTTTTCAGAGAAATATAGTTTATAAAAAGAAAAGAAAAAAAGGAGTATTGCTGACATTAAAATGCAGTTTACGGATAGAATTTTCTATGAATCAGACTCAATGATTTGGTGATTGAAATTGTTGACAAGTTTTATATAAGGTCTAGGTTATAAATGATTAACAACTCTATGATAATTAGGTCACACCTTTCAACCTCCGTCAGACTTCTCAAGGAAAATAATTATAATATAAGAATTATGAAACAAAGGTCGTACATTGAGGAAAGTTTTGAAGAAAATAAACTGAAAATCGCAATTTTCGACTGAATTCACAAAACCTGGATATTCATGTCACTGATTGAAAATTATAATTCCCCTCGACTTACTTATAATAAAGTTGTGCTTATAGATTTCAATTTATTGCTGGATTTTCATTTGAATTATTCAATTTGCATTATGTTGAAAGATTCATATTTTCATGGCAAATTATAGAAGCAGATTAACCTTTAAGCTCAAGTTCCGCGAAAGGTTATTGTAGCACCTTAGAAATATCTTTCATAATCTGTATATTGCATATGATTTTATTACTTCTCTAATCAGTTTATCGAGGAAAAATATTCAGGTGTTTCAGATTGGAATATTGAGAAATAAATAAATTAAATATTATAAATAAATAATTAAATACTGAACGAGATTTTAAATTATTTTTAGGGATTTGCAGGTATTTCAAATGATTTCTAAGGATTTCCAGGTATTTCAAAAGATTTCTAAGGATTTCCAGGGATTTCCAAAAATTTCAACGATTTTCCTGGAAATTCACAAGATTTGTCATAGTTTTTAAATATTTCTGGAGGTTTTTAAAGATTTCCAGAGATTTTGGTAGAATGTAACTCAATTCAATGTATTTTCAGGGATTTCAAGGGATTTCCTGTGCTTTTCTGGATTTTCCAGCAAAATAAAAAATTTCAACTGGATTCCAGGGTTTTAGGAGATTTAAAAGTATTTCCTAGAATTTCAAGTCATTTCTAAAGATGTCAAGGTCTTTCCAAACATTTTAACAGAATTTCAAGGAATTCGCAATTTCTCAGGATATATTTAAGGATTTCAGGGGATTTTTAAAGATTTCTTAAGATTTTTTAAGTTTACGAGTATTTCACGAGATTTTTAAAGATTTCTAGGGATTTTCAAAAATTTTAACGGATTTCAGGGAATTCTACGAAAACCTTAGAATCCGTTAAAATATGTAAATATTTTTGAAAATCTTTTGCAAATTCCTTAAAGTTAGAAAAAAATCTTTAAAAAATCATAAAAATCTCGTGAAATCTTTAAAATTTAATAAGGAACTTTAAAATTCCCTAAAATCACTTTAAAAACATTGTGGAAAAGCGAAATCATGGTAAAGGGAAATGGTAAAGGAAAATCATAGTAAAGGAAAATGGTAGAGGAAAATCATGGTAAAAGGAAATGGTACAGGGAAATTGTAAAGGAAAATCATGGTAAAAGGAAATAGTAAAGGGAAATTTTAAAGGAAAATCATAGTAAAGGGAAATGGTAGAGGAAAATCATGGTAAAGGGAAATGGTTAAGGGAAATTGCGAAAGAAAATCATAGTAAATGGAAATGATAGAGGAAAATCATGGTAAAGGTAAATCGTAAAGGAAAATCATTGTAAAGGGAAATGGTAAAAGGAAATCATGGTGAAGGGAAATCGTAATGGAAAATTATAGTAAAGGGAAATGGTAAAGGAAAATCATGGTAAAGGGAAATGGTAAAGAAAATCATGGTGAAGGGAAATGGTAAAGGAAAATCATAATAAAGGGAAATGGTAAAGGGAAATAGTAGAGGAAAATCATGATAAAGGGAAATGGTAAAGGGAAATGGTAGAGGAAAATCATGGTAAAGGGAAATGGTTAAGGGAAATTGTGAAGGAAAATCATAGTAAATGGAAATGGTAGAGCAAAATCATGGTAAAGGAAAATTGTAAAGAAAAATCATAGTAAAGGGAAATGGTGAAGGGAAATGATAGAGGAAAATCATGGTAAAGGGAAATGGTAAAGGGAAATAGTAAAGGAAATCATGGTAAAGGGAAATAGGAAAGAAAAATCATAGTAAAGGGAAATCGTGAAGGGAAATGGTAGAGGAAAATCATGGTAAAAGGAAATCGTAAAGGAAAATCATAGTAAAGGGAAATGGTAAAAGGAAATCATGGTGAAGGGAAATCGTAATGGAAAATTACAGTAAAGGGAAATGGTAAAGGGAAATCGTAATGGAAAATTATAGTAAAGGGAAATGGTAAAGGGAAATCGTAATGGAAAATTATAGTAAAGGGAAATGGTAAAGGAAATCATAGTAAAAGGAAATGGTAAAAGGAAATCATGGTGAAGGGAAATCGTAATGGAAAATTATAGTAAAGGAAAATCATGGTGAAGGGAAATGGTAAAGGAAAATCATAATAAAGGGAAATGGTAAAGGAAAATCATGGTAAAGGGAAATGGTAAAAGGAAATCATGGTAAAGTATTTTATGTATTTTAAAAAAAGGAATAAATGTACTTAATGACTGTTGAGTATATTTGATGATCTGAATCACCTCAGGAAAGTTTATATTGCGCCGTGGACGTTGAATTGGAATCTGGATTAAAAATATTCATGTCACGTGCGAGACAAGGTTGTCCGAGTCTTGTCTTGATGCTCATTCATACTTTGCTTCCAGCTGACGTTTCGAGTCGCCGATAGATTGTAATGACACTCGAGTGTGACGCATTAAACTCAACGTGTTCGTAATGTATTTTGCATCAACGTAATTTATCCTGATACCGAAATCGATCCCATGATTCTAGTTTATTTCAACATTTTCGATCTATATACAAGATATACGAGATCTGCTCACCTTCTTTGATTTACTACACAATTTTTGTGATGTACACTTGATTTTATTGATACCGATACATTTTCTTGTCTCAGACCACAATAAATTGTAAAGACCGATTTAAATTACCGTCAGAGAAGAGAAGAGAATTTATAGTATGTATATCATCAAAAATATATGTAAATTAAAAATATCTGCGTCCTTCGAACAATTTCCTGCACTTAAATATTTGTTCATGCATAGTGTAATTTTTCCATTAAAATGTATATCCTTCATTATAAAGTAATTTATTCATTAAAATATACTATTTTCAGTTTTTTTTAGATAGTAAAATAATTTAATAAAATATATATGATCAAAAGTCGGATCAATATTCAAATTTCAGAAATAAGTCAAGGTCATTGAACAGTTTTTAATTTGCATTTTTCAGGAATTTATTAGTTCTGCATTTAAAGACTTTCGAAACTGATTTCAAGAAATTTCTTATGATTTTTAAGGATTTCATGAGATTTTTCAAGATTTTCAGGGATTTCACGATATTTTCAAGTGTCCACGGACTTCCATAAATGTCAATTTAATTTAACAGATTTCCAGAGATTTTCAAGGATTTCATGAGATTTTAAAAAGATTTTCAGAGATTTTCCAAGCTTTCAATGGATTTCCATGGATTTCCACGAATTTCAAGATATTTTTGAAAGTGTCCAGGGACTTTCATAAATTTCAAATTAATTTAACAGACTTCCAGAGATTTCCAAGGATTTCATAAGATTTTTAAAGATTTTCAGAGATTTTCAAAGATTTCAATCGATTTTTATAAATTTCAAGATATTTTTAAGGATTTCCGTTTCTTAGCTTTGTAGCCAAAATTTAACGAAAATTTTGAGAACATTTTTAAGAGCGAAGATTCGCCGCACTTGATATATCTTCAGATCTTAAACCGGTTTTATTTATTATCACGTAGTACTCGGGAAGCTAGGGTCCTTCCTTTTTTCTCAGTATATTTATTTTTTTCATTTTCTCGCTGCCTGTGAATAGGCTTACAAAGTATATGCATAGAAACCGATTCTTACGCGACCGGTTTTATAAAGGTCGAGATACGTTCGATGCCATAACGAGTACCGATCGGTTCGTTATCTTACAACATTATGCAGATTCGCGCAATAATGCTTTTGTATTTTTACATTTTTTTTACATCGGCAGAAGTAATAAATCTAAATGTAGTGCAATACTAGAAAACCCTTTTTTTTGCTAACGCACACTTTTTTCTTATCGTATAAGAATTTCCAAGGATTTCACGAGATTTTTAAAAGTTTTTGAGGATTTCCAAAAATATCAGCGGATTTCTAGGGACTTCAAAGTTTTTAAAGAGATTTTTATGTATTTCTAAGAATATACAGGAATTTCACAAGATTTTTAAGGATTTCTAAAGATTTCAGGGGATTTCCAGAGATTTTAACGGATTTCACGAGATTTTAGAAATAATTTTCGGGGATTTTAAAGGTTTCGGTTTTCCAAAGATTTCAAAGCATTTTTAAGGATTTTTATATTTAAATCTTTTGAGATTTTTAAGGATTTCTAATGATTTCTAAAGATTTCTAGCGATTTCAAAAGATTTCCAAATATTTCGACGGATTTCTAGAGATTTCGAAATATCTCAAGAGATTTTTGAAGGTTTTCATGGAATTTCCATAGATTTCAAGATAATTCAATGGATCCGAAAGATTTCGGCTTTCAAGAGATTTAAAAGCATTTCACAAGACTTTTAAAAATTTCCATAGGTTTCATGTTAATTCAACGGATTTCCAGAGATTTCAACGGATTTTCCAAAGATTTCAAAGAATCTCTTGAGATTTTTAAGGATTTCCAATGATTTCAAACAATTCCCAGGAAATTTAGAAGATTTCTAAAGATTTCCAATAATTTCACGAGATTTCTAAAGATTTTTAGCGATTTCCAAAGCTTTCAACGGATTTCTAGAGATTTCGAAATATCTCACGAGATTTTTTAATGTTTTCAAGGAATTTCCATAGATTTCAAGTCAGTTCAATTGATCTGAAAGATTTCGGCTTTCCAGAGATTTCAAAGCATTTCACGAGATTTTTAAGGATTTTTATGGATTTCCAAAAATGTCAACTGATTTCCAGGGACTTTGAAATAGTTCACGAGATTTTTAAGTATTTCAAATGATTTCAAAACGTTTACAGTAATTTTAGAGTACAAAAGCAATAATGCGTCTTAATTATTTTTTTATTTTTTTCTCCTTATACCATCTGCAGATGCAATAAATCTAAATGTAGTGCAATATCAGAAAACTCCTTTGTCTACTACTGCGCACTACTTTTTCCTTTACTTATCGTGTAAGGCTGACGAGACAAGTATTGTGAGAAGATGAATATCTTTTTTTTCTATAGAGATGTTTTTTTCCTATATCCCAGTACCTAATCTCCTATACGTGACCGATTTCGAATACCAGACGAAAACCTTTTTATCTTTTCCAAGAGTCTTTCGACCTTAGGAAAATTAATTCAGGTGAATTGAACAGAAAAACAACTTTGTTCCTGCAATAGTTTGAGGATGCTGTGTTGCCAGGCAATACTTGCTTGGTTTTGTGCCGTGACTCGGCAAAGAGGGGAGCAAAGTGCGGGAGCGAAGGAATTATACATATTTCCATCATGTGTATAATGTGTAGTCAACCACACAAAGAAATTGTGCGCATAAAAAAAATCAAAATTCCCAAATTTTTGGGACCTATATTTTGGACTAATTTTTGGGTTTGTATATTTTAAACCTTTCTAGGTCTGATTCTGGGTCCTTTCGGTTTTTTTTCTATGTTTTGGGCCTTATTTTTTGGGCCTGTAACTGAACCAGGTATTTCTGGGTCCTCTATACTTTGGAATTTATTTGTTGAGTTGTATATTTGGACCTTATTTTGAATCCTGTAGTTTTTCAAATTTTTGGGCCTTATTTTGAGTCTGGATCCTTTTAGGCCTTATTGGGATGACATTTTGGGACTTTATAATTCTATATTTTGTTCATCATTTTATTGCTGGAATGCTACATCATCGACCTTATTTTGTGATAATATATTCTGGGCCTTATTTTGAATTCTAAACTTTGAGGCTAATATTGGGTCCTATCTTTACCAGCTTCATATTTCTAGTCTTGTATCTGAGCCTTATATTTGGGGTATTAGAGCTGCAGTTGGAATTTTTGGGCCCTAATTTGAGTACTTGAGTTTTTCCTTGTTTTAAGGTCTAATAATGAGTTCTTTCTGGCCCTCAATTCTTAGTTTCCTATATTTTGGGCCTTATTTTGGGTCTCATAGAATTGAGTATCATTTTTAAACAAAAATCATAAGCTTTATATTTTGGGGGTCTTATTCTTCGGAATTTATTCTCTGAGGCTTATTTTTGGGTCAGATTTTGTAATATCTTCATGGGCATTATATTTTTGGGTCCTATACTTCTGAACTTATTTTTGGGTTTCTCAATTTGTCGTCTTATGTTTCAGGTCCTATATTTCGGGCCTTACTTTTTTAGGATCGTAAATTTGGGTCTCACGTTGGCTCCCATATTTTTGGACCTCATATTTTGGGTCCTATTTCATTGGGCCCCAAAACTCAGTAATTTTTTACCTTCACTGTAACGCATAATAATTAATAAATTGTATCGTTTCTAATTACTTGCAATGATCTTCTTTTCAAACCAGAATCGATTTTTAACGTTTCAATGAAACTGTAACTTGATATATTATAATTACGTACGCATGCCAAGGAGTCAACATTGAAATGGTGTAAGAATAGAAATCATAACTGCAGCTTTAATTACAAATAATAATCGTGTTATAGACTATCTTTTAATTTTAGAATTCAATAGATTTATAGTACCTATTATTTTATTTAAAAAAAAACAAGGAAATCTGTTTCTGGAATAAATTTTCCACTTATAAGAGACTCCAGGTTGTGAGGCTTCAAGATTCAGGTAGAAGGAATTTAAAGGGTCTATTAAGATAGTTTCGTTCAGATTACAATGGAACTTGTTTCGAAGGAAAAGTACCAATGAATCATCACTTTTAGATTCTTCAGTATAAAGTGGACATTGAAGAGTACAATTTTTGTTTTTATATAACTACATCCAACGGTATAATGATCAACGTTTGACAAGACTAGTTTGTTGAGTCGGAGAGGAAATTGACGTTGCATTTAAAAAATGGAACTGATAAACAAGTCAAATTCTTGACATATGGATAGTCACTAGTTATGAAGGCTGGTTTAGTTGTCCCAGTTTTCTGAACAAGTATCGACTTTTCTGGGTTATATGTAATCTAGTTTATCACACATTTCAACCAGTTAATTAATTAAGCATCCTTCAGCCTTTTTAAGCACTCATACGAGTTGTAATAATGCTCTAGTTTCATTTATATGTATAATTAAATCCATTTTTCCAACTCATTTTTCCCAACCAATTTTTCCACACCATTTTCCCGAACTTTTTAAACTAAATTCTCAAAACACCTTCCCCACACCCTTTTTCAACCACTTTTCCCACACCATTTTTTCCCACACCCTTTTCCACAACTTTTTTCCCACACCCTTTTTCTACACCTTTTTTATTCCATTTTGACCAAATCCTTTTTCGGAATTAACTTTCCACACCTTCTTTTAAACCCTTTTCCGAAATATTCCAAAATCTATTTTCAACACACTTTTCCCACACAATTTTCCAAACACCTTTTCCACATCTTTTTGGGAACCCTTTTCCGAAATTTCCCAAAATCTATTTTCAAAACACACTTTCCCGAACTTTTTAAACTAAATTCTCAAAAGACTTTCCCCACACCCTTTTTCAACCACTTTTTCCCACACCCTTTTTCCACACCTTTTTCATTCCATTTTGCCAAAATCCTTTTACAAACCCTTTTTCGAAATTAATTTTCCACACCTTCTTTTAAACCCTTTTTCAAAACTTATTTTCTAAAAACCTTTTTAGAACCCCTTTTCCGAAATATTCCAAAATCTATTTTCAAAACACTATTTCTCACCCCATTTTCAAAGCACCTTTCCCCACACCTTTATCAGCCCCCATTTTTAATCGCACTTTTTCCAAACACACTTTCGGAACCCCTTTTCCCAAATTTTCCAAAATCTATTTTTAAAACGCTTTTTCCCACACCATTTTTCAAACACCTTTCCCCACACCTTTTCAGAACCCCTTTTCCTAAATTTTCGAAAATATATTTTCAAACCACTTTTTCCCACACCATTTTCCAAGCACCTTTCCCACACCTTTTCGGAATCCCCTTTCCCAAATTTTTCAAAATCTATTTTCAAACCACTTTTTCCCACACCATTTTCCAAGCATTTTTCCCACACCTTTATCAGTCCCCATTTTTAATCCCACTTTTTCCAAACACACTTTCGGAACCCCTTTTCCCAAATTTTCCAAAATATATTTTTAAAACACTTTTTCCCACACCTTTTCAGAACCTCCTTTCCCAAATTTTCGAAAATATATTTTCAAACCCCTTTTTCCCACACCATTTTCCAAGCAGCTTTCCCACACCTTTTCGGAATCTCCTTTACCAAATTTTCCAAAATCTATTTTCAAAACACTTTTTCCCACACCATTTTCCAATAACCTTTCCCCACATCTTTAGCAGCCTCTTTCCAATTCCCTGTTCCTAAATTTTCCAAAATCCATTTTCAAAACACATTTCCACACCCTTTTTCAAACCCCATTGCTTCGGATTGACTCTGATTAGTTCGGATTCAGTCCAATAAGATTCCCACCCCAAATTTAGCTACAGGAACAAAATTCGCATACTCAAGAATAGAAAAGTAAAAAATAATTGAGGATAAAGAGACTTAATTCAGGTGGAGAGTGTGGAGGGACCTGAGGGGGGGGAGGCTTTTTAAAATTGTCGAGGAGAGATCGTTTTACAATACAGAGAGAAGAGATAAGTATCCTAATTTTTATACAAAGCGAGTACCTAACGAGTATACTAACGAATGTGAATCTGAGAATCTGAATGCCAACTTTGCACGTGGACTTTTCTAAAATAGTAAGAAGAGAAGAGATACGGTCCTCGGGGATTGAATGCCCATTGTGTTGGAGGTTCTTACTGAGGTCCACTTCTTACCGAGGCATGTACCTGCCCTTAAGTACACCAAAGCAAAGAGGACTCGCCGACTGCAATTCTGCTCACGTATCGATGTATACGGAATAACCATTAAAGTCTCTCCTTCCCTCTCTCTTCGGCCATGAAAGGGCTGGAACGAGAATCAAGATGACTTCGATAGAACGAGTACGTATCTCGATTCGTAGTCGAATAACAAATAAAGGGAACGAACACGAACATTCGAACAACGAGAAGAAACAAAGAAGGATTTACGATCAACTTATCCTACAGAGCCTCCAATCAAAAAATCATACTTTTTATCGACTCTCCTTACAAGTCTCTTAGCCAACTTTTTTTCAGCACTCGTAAATAAGAGCATCTAAACATTCCTTTTCAGACAATTAATGGTTTGGTATGACAGGATTATTTTTTCGTAAAAATGAGAGGAAAGAAATTTGGGAACTTATGAAATTATTCGTGGGTTCAAATGGAACCCATTTCTATCAAAGAATGGATTTCAAGTGGAACCCAGGGTGTGGCGAGGAAAAACGGCGTTGAAAAGGGGTTTAGATGTATTTTGGAAATGGGTTCCACTTGAGGTTCATTTGGAATCCGAATGGGTTCCACTTGGGATCTAGTTTCTTATTCACATGGAATCACTTAAGCATTGATTGGGCTGTGTCTGGGATATAAATGGGTGTACTTGGGATCCATTAGTGACCCTAATGGGTTCAACTTGGGATCCAAATGGGTCAGAATTTAAATACAAATGGGTTCCACTCGGGATCCCTCGGGATCCGAATGTATTAAACTTTGGTTCTAAATGTTTTCCATTGGTTATAAAAATGAATTACTGATGTGATCAACTTGGGTTCCATTTGGGACCTAAATGGGTTCCATTTAGACCAGTTCCACTTGGGATATAGTCAGCCATGCAAATAGATTAATTTCTGCGTTGAATAGGTTACACTAGGGATACAAATGGGTTCCACTCGGGATCCATTTGGGATCCGAATGTATTAAACTTTGGATCTAAATGTTTTCCATTGGTTATAAAAATGAATTACTGATGTGATCAACTTGGGTTCCATTTGGGACCTAAATGGGTTCCATTTAGACCAGTTCCACTTGGGATATAGTCAGCCATGCAAATAGATTAATTTCTGCGTTGAATAGGTTACACTAGGGATACAAATGGGTTCCACTCGGGATCCATTTGGGATCCGAATGTATTAAACTTTGGATCTAAATGTTTTCCATTGGTTATAAAAATGAATTACTGATGTGATCAACTTGGGTTCCATTTGGGACCTAAATGGGTTCCATTTAGACCAGTTCCACTTGGGATATAGTCAGCCATGCAAATAGATTAATTTCTGCGTTGAATAGGTTACACTAGGGATACAAATGGGTTCCACTCGGGATCCATTTGGGATCCGAATGTATTAAACTTTGGATCTAAATGTTTTCCATTGGTTATAAAAATGAATTACTGATGTGATCAACTTGGGTTCCATTTGGGACCTAAATGGGTTCCATTTAGACCAGTTCCACTTGGGATATAGTCAGCCATGCAAATAGATTAATTTCTGCGTTGAATAGGTTACACTAGGGATACAAATGGGTTCCACTCGGGATCCATTTGGGATCCGAATGTATTAAACTTTGGATCTAAATGTTTTCCATTGGTTATAAAAATGAATTACTGATGTGATCAACTTGGGTTCCATTTGGGACCTAAATGGGTTCCATTTAGACCAGTTCCACTTGGGATATAGTCAGCCATGCAAATAGATTAATTTCTGCGTTGAATAGGTTACACTAGGGATACAAATGGGTTCCACTCGGGATCCATTTGGGATCCGAATGTATTAAACTTTGGATCTAAATGTTTTCCATTGGTTATAAAAATGAATTACTGATGTGATCAACTTGGGTTCCATTTGGGACCTAAATGGGTTCCATTTAGACCAGTTCCACTTGGGATATAGTCAGCCATGCAAATAGATTAATTTCTGCGTTGAATAGGTTACACTAGGGATACAAATGGGTTCCACTCGGGATCCATTTGGGATCCGAATGTATTAAACTTTGGATCTAAATGTTTTCCATTGGTTATAAAAATGAATTACTGATGTGATCAACTTGGGTTCCATTTGGGACCTAAATGGGTTCCATTTAGACCAGTTCCACTTGGGATATAGTCAGCCATGCAAATAGATTAATTTCTGCGTTGAATAGGTTACACTAGGGATACAAATGGGTTCCACTCGGGATCCATTTGGGATCCGAATGTATTAAACTTTGGATCTAAATGTTTTCCATTGGTTATAAAAATGAATTACTGATGTGATCAACTTGGGTTCCATTTGGGACCTAAATGGGTTCCATTTAGACCAGTTCCACTTGGGATATAGTCAGCCATGCAAATAGATTAATTTCTGCGTTGAATAGGTTACACTAGGGATACAAATGGGTTCCACTCGGGATCCATTTGGGATCCGAATGTATTAAACTTTGGATCTAAATGTTTTCCATTGGTTATAAAAATGAATT
>UCOK01000127.1:0-21363 GCA_900474325.1 Synergus umbraculus | reverse complement strand
TATATATATATATATATATATATATAAAAAGTAACAAAACCAATCAGAACAGTTTATCTCGCAGTTTATTATCATTTAAATAAAGTAAACCTTAACATGTTTCGCGCCTACATACATTTTTTCGATATATTATGCAGGATGAGAATTTTATTACTTGAAAAGACATAAAAATTGATGCGAAATTACTGAAATATATTTTAAAGTGATATATTTAAAATGAATTTGAAGTAAAAGTTGCTATGAAGAAATGTTGTGTGAATGATAAAAGAGGATTTTATAGGTTTATATCAGTTTACTATCGCGACAATCTTTATTATTTTTTTTATCACAAGGACGTGCAAACCGGTGTGAAAATATGGCAGCTGTGATTCCCAGAAATAATCGAAGTAGCCGTGATGAGCGTGCATCAAGGGAATATACTGAAAAACCGGAGTTGATTCCCCGTTCGAGCGGCCAATTTAAGTTAATGACCTATTTTGGGCGGCGAACACTTCAGTATACGCCTACCTCAGTCTTCCAAAATTATTATTAACGTAGCGTAATCAAGAAACGAGAACTTTGAAGACATATACGACACCTAAATAGCAGCATATAACACCGATTTTTTATTATGTGTTCATCACGACAAAAATTTGAAACTGGTTTTCAATTATATTTTATTATTTATTACCATAACTTTCATAAATCAAAGAAGAAAAATTATACACCTTTAGAGAAATATTGCATTCTCTCGCTTTATGTCACAATCAAAAGTGTACTTAAGTATTTAAGACCAAATATTGAATGAGTAAGCGCCTTACCTCATTCATTTTTTCTTTATTATTTTTGTCTTAATGGCCCTTTTCGCAGCCAGATAAATACTTGGTCAAACTTTTCATAATGCACGGTTTTTTTTACAAAAGAATTGATTCAATGGTACTTTTTTGTAATCCATTAATTTCTCGATCAAACAACAATTGACTCTAGTTTGTCGATGTCACGATAAAAAAAAATTGGATATCACTTTTTGTCCCCGATGCGTCCCTGTGGTCGTAAGCGTTACATCTCTTGTTTCCAATAAAGTATCGTTGCGAAGTAGGGCAGCTGTAAAGTTCAGCGGTTGAAGGAAAGCTTTACAGTAGAAAGGGAGAGCCATAATTTGAGAATAAACGTTTGCGCGTCCGAAGAACATCCTCTTGTTAATTGATACCTGTTGGAACGAATCAAATGATGATCGAGTGCCTCTCAAGTCAGATTTGAGTCGTCAACGTGATGGAATCCGAACGACGATTAACGCACACATATAATGCATGGATAATCCACACAACACATTTCATCAAAGGTGTAAAAATGTGCAAGATTTATAAATTTGTATTTCACGAAAGGAAATTTCGAAAGTTGTGTTTATAGTTTATAACTGATATTAATTTGAAAAAGTTCAAATATGGAAGTTTAAAAATTATTTTGTGCATTAATATAATTGCGCATGAAAATGTTTGATTGCAACCAGCATTCATTTTAAAGTTGTTGAACTTTAAACGCATGTTCAACTTTGAAAAGCTATCATCAGTTTAAAATTGTTATCGTTTAGACACCTCTATGAAAATCGTTAATAACTTCCCATCAATTTCATTGAAAAACAATTAACGTATCTCCCCTGTTTACATGAAAATGTCGGAGCCTTTTAGGAGTGAGCGGAAAGTAAGATTGTTATTGAAACCTCCCAGATTTGAATCTTATTTGCTAATCCTTTTTGGGGATGAGAAGAAAAGGGGAATGAATGCCAGATTTCCGTGAGTGCAGATGCGCGATTAGTGAGGCTATATTCTGAATCAAACGAAGTTAGTTTCAACAAATTCTATTCATTGCTGGCATCACGACTCGACAGAGAAGCAATAATGTTGGAGCAAAGGCAGGAATGGCAGCTTTGCGTCTACGCTTTGCGAGATTAAATAAACGGGGCCCTGTGCACAAATGCTATATGCTATGTGTATGTTATATATATGCTATGTACTATGTGCTATGTGGCTTATGGTGGGTATATGTATATACACATAACAACATAACACATATAAGAAAAGTTAAAGGCCGTCGGTACACCGGCCGCGTGGGCGGGGAATGGTAATTAGCATACTCGCGCGATCAAAGCACCATGACACGTGTGGAAAATTAACGACAACAGTCGACGAAATGGCGATGGCTCTTTCGAAAGGGTTCGCCTTGTTCGCCAAGGCGAATCAGCGCCTTTCAGGATTCACGGGATTCACACATCATCGCCTTTAGAAAAAAGTTGTTTCACACATTGCTTTTTTAATTTGATTTTTAATACTATATATGATGTGAAGATTAAGAGTCATGAATTGAAGGTCTTATGACTTATTCTGCTGAATTTTATTTTATACTGCAAGATATTATTTATGTCACTGCTATGCCAATTTAAGCAGAGTTTTTTCATGCAGAAGCAAATCAAGACAAAGTATGGAAGAAATTACAAATAAAACGACGTCTGAATGGTATTTTCCTGTGGAGAACTTATACATACTATAAATTGTAAAGCTTTCATAAGCTGCGTTACTTGAAATATAATAATAGATTTGAAAGTTATTCCAAATTGAATTCCTTCAAGAGAAAATTTCAAACTGAAAAGTTATTAAAGGGATTAGAAAATATATGTATTAGAAGCAGGCTGCTTCATCTGGAAAGCTGTTCAATTAAGGTCAATTAATTTTAAGATAAAGGGAAATGTAATAGGAATTTCCACTTCAAAGATTCTAAATGTGAAAAGGTTTCCAAGTAGGAAGGTAATCCTGATCTCCAATTGGAAAACTATTCTAATTTGAAATACGTAACATTTATATGCATCAATGTCGCAAAATTTTATCTATCAACGAATACATATCATAACTTGCAAATATTCCAAATATGAAAAGGAGTCCCATTGTAAAATTATATAATCAAAATTCCAAACTCAAGCAGCTTCCCAAGTTTAACCTATTTTAATTTACATATCATTCCAAATAATCTATAAAAACTCGACAAAATATAAAACTCCAAAACCTCCCAACATTTTTTGAAGATTTTATGTGCCCCTCGGACACTTAATTTACCTATAACCAAGTCTGGTTTTACGAAAGCACATTATTTAAGGAATCTTACACGAGAACTGTGAACATGTACGCACCACTCTAAAAATGGTTGCTGTTATTTCGAGTCGGTTGACTTTTATAGAAAAATCCAATTCATTTTTATTACCCAGTACACGGAGAGAAACAAGGGCCAAGTTCGAAATTATGTAAATATTGTAAATGCTTGGGATAGTTGGCACTTTTGACCCCCGACACCTAATTATTTATGCCACTTGAAGGAGGACACTCTGTCGGCCCCTTGGCAAAAAAGATTTCAATCTCTCTTTCCTTGACAAATTCATGTTTCATTGCTCACGCTTCACACGGTGATATAGTATACATATAAATGTTGCAGATAATATGTTTTCTGGTTTTAATGTTGTTATAGAAAAATAAATCAACCAATGCATATTTTATCCAAGAGATATTTAAATGTATTGAGTGATTAGGACACTTTTCTTGAATTAATTTTGTAAATCTGTGGTTTTCGAGACATTCGATGAAAGAAGTGATTATGAATTGCTTGATTAATATGTTAATTAAAACATTAATTAGTATTTTAAATTATCAGTGTGTGTGGTCCCGTTATAGTAAAAAGTTTTACTCAGGCAAATATTTTTTTTAGTATACATATTATAGTCAAGAGAATATTGGTTTTAAATGAAAGTGAAGGGGAATTTAAAATTGGTAGGCAAATTTATAAGCAATTATGGTAATGGATGTCTGATTTTGTAGCGACATCACATATACAGTTTATGCTCTAGCTCTTTGTACAATGGATGTTTGAAGGGGTTAAAAAGGGCATGACGCTGAAACTAAATTTGTCGCTTTAACCTTTAGGGAGCTTGAGGGTGTTTCTCCTCGATATAGTTGATGAGTGAGTAGAGATATCGAGGAACCCTAATCAAGTCAGAGGTGCAATTATAAATTGTATCCATCATCATAAAAAACTACAATACAAGAAAATCTGGATAATTCTTCGTAATTCGCTCACGTAAATTACTATCATTTCATTTAATTGAAATATGTGAGAATATATGTTTTAAAGAGAGTGAAAGTTTATTCTAAGTAAAGAAACATGTTAGAGAATTCTGTTCAGGAATTTTTCGAAAAACCTTTGCTTTTGTATTATTTTGAATTTAAATCCTGCGGACGTGCAGGAATTGCTGTTTACATGTTGCACGACAGCTTGAAGTGTAGGTCTTTGCGAAGCACCAAAGGGTTTCTCTTTCTTTTTTCTCTGTTTTCCTATTTCTTTTTTCTTCCCTGGGGTTTCACCCGCGTGATCCAGATAAGATAAACATCGTGCCGGGTGGCCGTCATCCCTAATATTTCTCTTTTCCCCTTTCGCCCCTTTTATTTGCAGTCGTGTCGACCTTCCACAATGAGCCAAGCGTACAACTGAACGCACCTGACTTTAAGGAAGGATGATCATTTCAAGATACTTTCAAGTTAATTACACTCATTAGCATATCTTTATTTTCATCACATATTTATCTGTTTTATTGTAATTTCTCAGAATATGTTGTAATTAAAAATGAGATATATTGTTTCAATTCCAGCATTAAGCTTGCTTTTTCTTCTTTATTTTATTTCAGTGTTTTCTATGCAATTTTCAGGCCTTTTGAAGCTTTCTATAGTAATAACTAAAATTTTTACACCAGGGATCAATTCCGTATTTCATGAAACAAAATGTATTAACGTTTTTAAAATGGAATATATATTCAGTTAGTCGGGTATTTGAAGCCTCTCTCGGAAAAAAAGTGAACCCATGATGAAAGTGGCATTTGAATCCTATTTTCTTTATGTATGGGATTTTGTTTTCCTGACACGAGAATGGATGTATTATTTTCTGAGGGTAAGAAACGAGATGTGCATTGGAGTGCCGGTACGGAAATCAAATCGGCCGAAAGGGCAGAAGGCAAAAGATATAGTGGTAGCGCTTTACGGGGCAAATGCGGTAATTGGGCGAGTATATAAAGAATTTTCCGGTAAATTGAGCTGTTCCCGCCGAAATGGAATTTCTCCAGCATACTGTAATACCGGCAAGCAAGAACTAAAGTTTTCCGATAGGAAAAACCTAATCAGAGTTTCCTGGATATCAGCTCGAACTCAATGACCTGTGTGTGTAAGGTAAACGCTGTCATCCGCCTTTTACCACTTCACTTTTTTTCTTCCCAAACAATCTAGTACAATTCGTTGCAGCTTTAATAGTCGCAAATCGAAATCTAATTTCGATAAATTACTTTAAGCCAGAATTAAAAAGATTAACTTCATGCCTCTAAATAGAATTTATTTATGATTCAATGAAAAAATATTAATTTATTAGATCATCAGATGTCAACATCGGGTTTTCTGAGCCAGTTCGTCAATAGGAAAGACATATATTACAATTATTACATATTGGTGCATATGTAAAAAGAAAAAGAAAAATTTCTCATTAAGGTTTCTTCATGGCTCTTTCTTCGCCTAATGCCTCGCCTTTTGACGCCCTTCGTGGAAAGTTTGATACGAAGGTACACTTGTACAGAGTTCAACCTCAAACCTTTCGCGGAGGCTGCGAAACCGCAATGTGTGCGTTTTACGGCGAGCACCTTTTATTGGACGTCAAGTCGGCGCGACTCAAAGGCCAATGTGAAACAGTAAAGACTAGTTTAACGGTGCTAACAGCGACCATAACACGAAATATATTACTACACCCTTCCTCCTACCCTCCCATTTTCAATAGAGTCCTGTCAATACCATTATAATTTACAATGATGTGTGAATTCGATTAAACTTTCTAGCCCTAGGCATAATTCTGTTATCAACATATTTCTACTTTTACTGCATTCAATACTTACATTTTACCACTAAAAGACAATAAATACCAAAAAAAAAAAAAAAACAAAAACAGAACAGTACAAGTAAACTACTGTTCTTCCTTCTTAAAAAAAAAGTTTATTCCTAAAAAATAGTAAATAATAAAAAAAATAGCAATAACAAAATGAGCAAAAATAGCAATTGCTATTCTTAATCGAGCAGGATTTTTATTATTGGGGTCAATGAAGAAAAGATGAAAATGAAAACAATTTTCCGCAGACTGGGCAATTCTCGTTAGGAATTGGCCGTAGCAATTGAGGCAAATAAAGGGTTAAAGAGCCGCGTGTCGACAACGAACACGAGTAAGGGTGCAACGAGAGCAGGCAGCGGCTGCAGGAAGTGGTCCGAGCTTATAAATAAATTCCATTTGCCCCGGGTGTCCCTCACGGTGTAAAACGCAGTAGCCTCAATGTGCTAGATTAAAATTGATTTCGTGTTTATGAAATGTCGCGGATACCTTGGCACAGCTTCGCTACCTCTTCAACCCTTTTGCAGCTTTTTACTCTTTTTCTTCTCTTCTCTTTCGCGTTCAGTAACAAACTCTACACTCCCTCTGCTCCCTTCCCTTTGGCACAAGTTGAAGTTTGTCTTTCGTGGCGGATCTTCCATCTTCCAAAAATACCAAGGATTATTTAGCACTGGCTCCACTAGTCTCGAGAGATAGGCTATAAATGGTGACGTGTCAGACAAATTTCACTTCATTCAAAATTTAAGATCCCTATATAAGAAAAGTGGAGATCGGTTTTACGAGTTTTTTATGTCAACGAAATACTTAAGTAGTATTGTGAGTCATTTTAAAACTAGGAGAGATTTTCCTTATAATATATATTTATTAAATTATCCACTTCTAAATTATTAATTTGTCTTTATATAACATTGCCAATGAAGATTGGACAGGTATAGAGTAATTAAGACTTCAACTTTCAAGTCACATCAATTAATTCCCGTTAATTAGTACGTCAATATGAAATCCATATATTATTAATTATAATAGCTGCTGAAAGTGAATGCATATCAATTTCAATGAAGTGGAATTTATTATCTTAATCAAAAGTAAATTTCATTGAAGGCCAGTTACATAAATTTTCATCTCAATGAGGAATTACAAATATAAATGCAATTTATAATCAGTAACTTCCATATAGATTCAATGTGTTTCAATTAAAAGAGTATTGTGCGAATATTTTTTTATTTATCTTTGATTTTTTAACACACATCGCGTTTTATTAAAGTGTTAAAATTTTAAGGAAGCGCTTTAATAGTTAAAAATTTTATTGTTAAAAATTTTGTTTATGAGTTCTTTAAATGACTTTTATTTTAAAACAAATTGTAACTCTCGAGATACAAGCATCTATCTCACTAACTGAAAATTGTGACGATTATATATATTTTTCAGCAGACAGAACCATTTCCGCCCTCGATCTCTTTTCTTGTTGAATTGAGAGGATGAAGGAACTATTTACCTACACTATGCTTGGCTGCCTTGGGCAAAGTATCTTCATGAATGAGCTCGACGTATAACGTCGAACAGGAGCTCGTCTGAAAGTGAAATGGATCGAAACTTTGCACGGCAAAGCTGCCTGACGTTAAATGTCTTTCCTACATATATACATATATACAATATACATACATATGTACAAACCTCAGAAGAACTAACCAGTGCCAGAAACGTGAAATGCAAAAAGAAAAAAAATATAGCAGGTAGAGGAAGAAAGATTTAAGAAAAGTAGAAAACGATAGAAAAACTTCAACATTCTAAGCCCTTTCACTGTACTTTTATTAATGACAAAATCTCCCTGTCAATCTTGAAACTACTTACTCTTAGCTCAGTACTTGTAGCTTTACTCGATATCGGAAAATGGCTTAGGGAGCCTAGACTGTGAAAAATCACCAGAAAAAAGAAAAATATTCAAGAAGCTACGAAAATCTATAACACTACCAAATTTTCATTAATAGCTTCAATTTTCAAATTGGGATAACGGAAATGGATAAGATGTATGCATCAAAACCATCAAAATACTATTAACTTACGGTCAAGGCTTCTCTTAAAAATCATAAAATCTTTTATCGATTGCATTTTTTAAAGAGAGGGGAAGGGGGTTCGAGAAGCAGATGCCGTCTTGGTTTTACGATCTTCTTGTCTCGTTACGAAGCCAATATTTCAGAGAGATATCGATGAGGCTTGGCACTTTGTTTCACGTGCATTACGACGTTACGAGATTGACCGAATGATGAAGAGAAATTCTTTCTCTTCTTTGGGTCGAAAACAGCGTAACGAATCGCTTTCAAGCCTCCCAGAATTCTTTTAAGCTCAAACTATACATTTCTATATACCCAACTTCCCACCAAAAAACTTCGTCCACCTTAAATTTTTAAAAATATTTTCCTCTCAATAAATTACTAAATGTTCCTGTATGTAATAATTCTGCATGGAAAAATAAAAATGAATCTCGTCTTTAGATTCGGATTTTCAGGTGAATGGGTTGAGGAAATATCCTTAAATTTTGAGGACATAAAGTTTAAGATTTAAGCCTTATTATAAGGATTAAATATAAAATTGGGCACTGAAAAATCTCTGGCGAAATTCGTGGATTTTTTTTTCGGTCAATATGTTGGGGTAAGCTGACAATAATGTCTGGGATTTGATGATGGCTTTATAAGAAAAATAATAAAAAATATTCTCTCCTATGTCGCATAATTGCTTAGAATAAATTGCATCATACGAAACTAGAAATTTTGAGTTAACTTGTTTATGAAATTTTCGTCAAGAAAGGACGTATTAAAAGTCATCCACATAAAATATATTCTCTACGCAAGTCGTAATTTTTACCCTCCTTCTACACGCATTACAGAGAGAAGGGACCTCGTACATTCGAGGGTTGAACAATAAAATAAATCACATGCGCAATTGCGTACAATACTATATATACGAACATTTTATCGAAACCATAAAATAATTATGTTATTCCCTGACAATATTCGCTATTAAAAGATTAAAAGTACGTTGTCTACCCACAGTAGACTTCTTTATGGATTGGGCAAAGATACATAAAATCAGTAGCGTATAAACAATAAATCTCATATAAGTTTCTTTATACCATCGTTAAAATGTAAACAATTATTTTTATTGTCAAACATTAATTTGAAAAATATACAAGTTTATTATTAGTTGTCTTTTACACTCTTATTTATAATAAACTGCATTAATTATTATTTTCAATGAAGAGAAGATTATACGCTACTGTATATATAGTAAATCTAGCTCAGAGCACAATCCTACGCTCGGGGATTTCTGCAATGTAATTACATTGCTTTACCTCGTTCTAATGTATGAAATGAATCAGTCATAAAGACTCCATTATTTCAAATACAGATATATGCGTAAGTTTCTATTATTGTTGAGTTAGAGACTAGGCAATAAAGCTTCGGGCTTCCTTATACACAAAGAGACAGGTAAAAGTTGCCTGCAAAGAGCGTGCGGAATTCAAGATATATTAACACGCAAAGAAGAAAACATGCGACTAGAAATGAGAAACAAATCACTCTAATGCTATAAATAATTCACCCACCCAGAGTTTTAGATTCTCTGTCAAAAAGATGAGTTCTGGACATCCATAACTTAAGAGCCTATATCCGGTACAATAAAAATTTTTACTCTCAATAATTGTTTATCTCACTTTTACAAAGAAAGTATTTATACTCCCTCTTTACTTTCATCAGCCATTTCATATAGTATATTATGTTAAAATGTAATCAAGGAATGTTGATCCTCTCTTTTTAATTTAAATAAAAAATGAATAAATTGAATATTTGCAGATAATTCACAGAGAACGAGAATTTGATGATACCTGGCTTGGAATGAAGAAGTTAGGAAGATTATTTACACTGTATATATATATATATATATGTGTGTAGCCATAGGGTAATAAGATAAAGGTAAAGATCGCCACTGCTCTCGTTCTCGGGAGGAGAAGAGTGTTGCAGATTACGCTGAGTGGATTCCTTGGAATTGCATCGCTTTGCCGTGCAGAAGCACCGCCATCGGGCCAATAGAACCCGATGTCTTCGTTGCACCTTCTCTCTTTACCTTATTCCAGGATCGACTCACTTTAATCCTCAGGCTCTGTTTCTACCTTCTCAATGCTAATCGCGATATGCCTCAAATTACTGATTAACCCGACTCCAATTAAAAGTAGAATACATAATAAGAAATTGAAAATCGTTTAAAATGAAGGTAATGAATCCAGGATATCTACTAAATTTTGCCCACGAAATTTCTGGTCCATTATTTCCGGACGATTCCTGCATTTTT
Organism: Synergus umbraculus; assembly: GCA_900474325.1. Classification (NCBI taxonomy): domain Eukaryota; kingdom Metazoa; phylum Arthropoda; class Insecta; order Hymenoptera; family Cynipidae; genus Synergus; species Synergus umbraculus. The sequence continues at coordinate 11,085 of UCOK01000127.1, read as the reverse complement.
CCCGTCTCATAAATATAAAGTCCCTCTGATGACGATAGAATCATCAATTTGCAATATTACCAGAAATCCACTTGCGGAATATTTCCGGATTTCCTCAAATTCACACACAGTAAACATCTTGTCAATCAGAATAGATCGTCATCAGTTACGATTATCTTAATTCCCAAGGGAAAGACGGTTATTATAAAAGTTATGATAAACCAGTGACGAGTCGTCACTGCAGACGACTGCGTATTAGTGCGTATTATGTTTCAAAGTGCTGCACTCTATAACATAATCCAGTCAATTTTTAAACAACTCAATGATTTTACTAATTCATTAATTTTGAATAATATTCAATAATTTCATTGAGGCTCAAAAAGAATTTAATCGTAAAACCTTTTAAGTCTCTCTTGATTCTAAGAAAAAACCAAGTACATATAGACAGCAAAAGCGGTAAAGTGAGAATCTGACTTCAGTCGGTGTGTGACTCATTTCGCGACTTTGAGTTTCATAGAAGCAGTTTTTCGTTCTAATCACAATGATTTTTTGATAATAGGATACCATATTACGTTTTACTGGAATTCTTTTAATTTTTTCTTACCATCTGATTCGATGTTTGGAACTCTTCAAAATTTGCAAGTTGCAACTCATTCGTAAAAGTATTGTGAAACACTTACCTGAAACAAGCAAAAGAATGATCCATTAAAAGAAGAGTTCAATTGAATTAAAATATTTGAACTTAAAGTAGAAACTAGTAGATCAAAATTAATTTCTCTGTAACATTTTTTGAATGGATTATAATTTATTAATTCCCACCATCAAATTATCTATATCAGCTCATTCTTCTTTGAATTTTGCGAGATGATTAAACCGCACTCCATTGCATCGGACAAACAAGAGAAGCTTGTTCCCGCGCATAGAAAGTCCGATAAATCTAAATAAACTTTTATTCGAAACTCGACGTTTATCTGGCCGCGAGTTACTCCGAGCGTCAGGGCATATAATAATTTATGGTCGCACAAGGAATTGGCATCAGTTATACGAATTCCGGAATGCAATGATAAAATGCAACGGTAATTCGCATTAAGTGCCCCGAACAGATGTTATCGAATAGTTAAGTGATCTCTTTCTTGAATCAATCCTTATCTCGCTTTCAAGTTCGCCTAACTTTATTCCATATATTTTACACTTTTACAGTGAAAGGTGTACCAGCTGCATATTTCTGCGTCTTGAGAATAGCTATGCAAATTTATTTTAATCCCTATAAATATATATACGCACTTCAATAAATATTAATTACTGCAATTTGTTTACCTCTTAACTCAGGCGTCAACAACCTATTAGCCACTAATAAATATAAATCATTATATTAAAGCTGTCCAAAAAAGAGTTATCAACAGCTCTCAAGTTAAATTCACACGAATTATTGCCATGCTGAAGAGGAAAAAGACTCAGTTAACGAGTTAAGGTTTGGAGAATATATGTGTAAATAAGAATAAAGAAAATGTAAAAATCGCACAAAAGGAAATAATCGTGGTGGATGATAGGGGCAAAGCTCGAGAATCAAGACGATTTTCCAGAGTGAGTGCATTCCAACGTGGTTATCTCCAGGAGGGGTAAGGGAATATGGCCGGTGGCAAACAAGCTCCATGTCGTGTTTCGTCCTGGATATGATGGGAGCGAAATAATACAATGGATCTCGACAACCCCCGTACTCAGGCCGCTTGGTTCTGGGTATATATGTACCTTGCCTACGTACAACCTACGCTGGTACATATGCGGTAATTAGCAAAGAGGGTTAGTTTAGCTAAGGGCGGAGCCTCCACGAACCAATGGGATCGTACACTTCCCGCGGATGCTGGCTAAAACGTATTCTGATAACGTTGCCCGCGGATATACTCCAGAATTTTTAATAGCCTTTGTTTTTCATTGGGTGCCTTTAAATTCCAGCGCCTTAATAATTTGCCCTCTTCCACATTCAACAAACATTCAAATTGATGAGCGAAGGAATAAAATATAAGTATGCTTGGGATCACGAAGGAATATGGCGCTCTGCAAGAAGCTATATATGAAGGAAGGGTAAAAAATAACCACATTGAAAAAAGAAAACTGTACAAAGAGTAATTTGGATAAGAAGAATATATATGTCAATTACCAAAACGTCGCCTAGATTGCCCCAAATTTCAAGCAAACATTTCTGTTCTTTTTCCAATACACATAATAAGTTCATTCATAGAATATATGCACCTGATACCCAAATATAGATCCACATCTGCGAAAACTTTGCCCTGAGAGAAATATCAAAACATGAGGAAACAACTAGAGTACAGAACATTGCAGGAAGTTTGAGGGAAAATTCAAAGGCACGTTTTCCTCTGTTTCCTCATGAGAATGGAGAACGCAGCTCTTAATGAACGACCTGCATATCCACTACTTTTTGGTCCTTTTCTCAGTTCTCGATTTTCGATATCACAACTTTCGGCAAATTGTATTTTCGATACGAAAAGTAGTTCATATTGGACGGGTTTCCGTGTAGCCGATCTCAGCAAACTTCTATTTTCCGTCGACACAGGAACTAATAAGCTCTTCATTCCCCATCCCTATCTTAACTTCTACTTCGCTTTCTCTCCTCTCTATATATTCCACCAGCAAATACATCGGGACGAGGACCTGTTCGGCGTGCAAACTGAGCGAAGCGATAAGAAGAAGCGGAAGAAGCCGGAAACCAATCTCAGAAATGAATATGGCCCTGCAAAATTCAAGGCATAATCCGCCGTACTCTGAATGCTGCGGTGCTGTTTGTCTGTTTGTTGTTGTGTGTTTGCCCGCTTGTTGTTTACGCTTTTTTCTCTCATTTCTATGCACGCACGTCTCCTCCACTTCTCTGCAATGATAGAAGAGAAGAGTAGTCTCGAGAGGGATGGAGAGTGGAATAAAAAAAAAAGGAATGAAAAAGATACCAAAAGAAAGCGAGGGCAAATCGCAGAAGTCATTCTCAGTGCTGCTCGTGCATTCCTGAGGGGGGAGGAAAAATGCAAAAAGGGTGAATCAATCCATCAGGGACGGTGAAACTCCTAGCCCACAGTTCATTAAGAGATTTTATAGATTTTTTTTTTACCTTTTTTTCGTTAAAAAAAACATAAAGCAAATCTTATAACTGAAAGATAAGATATTAATAATTTATATGCATTTATTATTTGCAGAAAATTGTGAATTCCTCCAATATTCTACTGCTGAAAAGAACTAATAACATTTCCTCTATTGTTTAATTTTATTGTTCTTTTCAGAGTATTGTATACGGAAAATGTTAAAATAACGGTCACGGAACAAGGGATATTTGCTTTTTCAAGTTTTGGTACGGAACGTTGGACGCAACCAATTTTTATTGCTTTGATTAATGCCGGAGTCGCCCTGCTGTTGACTAGCAAAAGTCAACACCCATTTTGCCATTGCAGAATAACTATTCAATCGCTGCATTCAGCACTGTGTTTATGAAACTAGCCCCGCATATCGATTTTCAGTTTACTCGATTTGTCCCGCAAATCGCACACAATGCACATATTTACTGCACGACCAAACGAACACCGAGGGTCGACTAGATATCGAACATAATCAACGCAATAAATGCCTTCGGAGGGTACAAAAAAACTTTTCATATAAAAGAGGCGAAGAAGCATTGTTTTCAGGACAGACCTTTAGCTGATTTATTCCGTAAGGGTTTTATAGCTATGTACGTTTGTTTAATACATATTTCACGTTTGCGATAAGATCATTTTACGTTGAATATGCATTAATCGAAAGTTATTGGTAAAGTGGTACGCAAGCATTATAATGTTATAAATGTCACGAACAAAGTATTATAAAGTCTTTTCAACGTTTCTCAAATGTGATTTATGTTATTTTTTCTGACAATGAAGATTTCATTATCGACTTTAATGCTATATTCTTTTCATTTATACTCATTTCGTAAATCTTGTAAGTTAGCTTTCCATTAGAAACGATGATATTACTCTGTTAAAGAACTTTCAATGTGAAAGGCCAGAAACATCAGGACTTATGAAAGAGAGAATAGCTAAGTACTTAATGTGGATGGAGTTGAATAATTTAGTAAACTGTTGCATAATTTTTTTATACTCATATGTATTAAAGGAGTTTATTTGCTGCAATATAAACTATTGTAATAAAGAACACTATCAAACTGGACAAGAACTATATGAATCTTGGTTTGAAACATACAATTTACTGTGACAAACTAACTAATACAATTTTTAGATTTCGATGTTAACTATTCTCCTACAACTGCTTCTAGACTATTGAAATAAAATACCAAGTTCTCCACCTTCACAGCAAGACTCAGGACTACAACTCATAAAAGCCATCAAACTGATGATACATGATATATAAAAACGCTTTCTTGCTTCTAAAAACCAATAAAATGTTTAAAGTCGCACACGCGTTAAATTCCATTATCCTCAATGTCCCTTCTTTTTCTTTGATTCCACGGAATACGCTGTCTTTTTCCCTAAAGAACCTAAAGTCGAGCAGGGTACCTTGACGAATTTTTGAAATTTGTCACGTGAATCGGAAAAGTACGATGTCGTTTTTACAGTTTCTGGCAACAATGAGAAATTGAAGACCCCCTTTTCCTTTCTTTCTCAAATACACGAAGGATAATCAAAAGGATGGGGCGTATCAGGGTAACTGGGGCGAGGGTCCTCCAGTTTCCGTTCACTCGTCATCGACTTTCCTCTCCTGATACTCATGCATCTACTGCAAAAGGCTAGGCCTAGAACGCAGAAGAGAATCGAAGAGTGCGCACCAGTCCGGAGAGGATCACCGGGTGAAGTGGAGGAAAAAAAAATGGCGAAACTCACTAACGAGCTTTCGAGTTTTTTTTCAAGCAAGGGTTATTTCGCGTCTGAAGGACACTCGAGCCGTGAAGCCAAGCACATGCATATGCACGCTTTTACTCGTCCAGCGAGAGATCCGCCACCGGTTTCCTGGTTATGTTGCTCCTGCTGCTGCTGGTTCCCCAGCTCGGGAGTCCTCCAACGCTCTCGAGCGCTCCACCCTCTTGGCCCTCTTGGAAATCCAACCCTCATTGAGAAAACCAACCAATAGCGGCAATCTCTCGTGGCAATTTTAATGCATATACGCATTCTCCCTGGTTCTCTCGCGATTTACTGCTCCTCCATTGATTTCTACTTGCTCGAATTGCCATCCTTCCGGCATAGATCTCGCGAGGAGGCCTCCTCTCGTTCTGCTGCTTTTTACAGTTTATGGTTCAAGTACTCATCGACTGATGACTTTTTCGTTCCGGGATTCCAAGCAGAAAAAAGCCGCACGTTACACATGGATTGATTGCCTTTGGGATGCTTTCCCGAGTTTTGTACATCATTATGTTAACATAACCGCACGTTAGGAGACGCGTATATTAACCTCAAGATAACCACAAAACTGTAACTGTAGCTTGCACACGTCTCGGTTTACACTTTATGCATATAGAGAAAACAACCGCGTGTTTTTTTTTTTTTGAGAGGTATGAGTAAAGAAGGATTAATGAAATGTATACTTATATTAAGAATGAATACTCGTTTATATTATAGAGATGATTGGAGTTATCTCTTTAGCATTATCTTGAATGTATATTACTGAGAAAAATATATTCTTTCTTTGATTCAGAGGATTAATTCCTTACTGAAAAATCCGACGTCGGATATACGGCGTCGTATCTGATTATTAGGTTCAGTTATCAAATCCTACTTCGGATTCTGCGTCGGCACATATATACGACGGAACAGAAAACGGGTACGGCCCCGGAATTGTCGTCGGAATTTGAGACCGAATCCGTCTCATAAGATTCGTACTGGAAGATTTAAGAAGAGTAATTTACCCCGATAAATACACATTCAGGAATAATCTGTAGAAATAGTTTCTCGAATCATATATATGTATATACTGTTAGTCATAAAAATGCTATTTGCCAGTAAAGAAAAGCAGTAAAGCCTTTGGTAATATTCAGCACCTTGTCTTTGACATTTCCAATTTACTTGATGATCCATTCTTTCGGATATTCCTCAACGTAGAAACTGTTGTACATAAATGAAAAGTGCCAAAGTTCGATCGCTCTTAAGTTGGCTCCCCCATTCCGGCATGAGTCATGGGGAAAGACGAGAGAAGGAGATAGGAACGAGCGGAAATCACCTGCCCATAAAAAAGCAACCCCACGTGCGTGTAAAACACCGTAGCAGTAAACCCGCGGCCCTACGAGTCTCGTAATGGCCCAGGGCAGCGGCATAACACGCGTTCAACTATATACATATGTATGTCTACGCATCGTTCGCTGCTCGCTCCCGTGTTATAGACCCTCAGGGCACCTACTAACTTATCCGTTAATATTAAAGGTCCACGGGGATTTCTCGAATGCGGGCCCGACCCAGAAGCCTGGTGCCTTTGGCTTTATTGGTAACTATAATGTCTATGCAATTTCTATGTCTATCTATGTCTATACACTCTATACAGGACATTCTCGAGAAAGAACATTCGACAACATTGAGACTTTCCAACTACACCTGCTGCAATTCGAAATTCTCCGCCACCTATGACCTCATGACGAAGCACAGGAGAGGAATCAGGTGGTGGTGGTGGTGGTGGTGGTGGAAGGAGATTGCACCGCTTGGAATTACGAATCAAGACTCGAGAGTAGCGGGGTCAAGACTCTTCGTCGCGACTTTGTTGGAACATGGAAACATCATGCATTCCACTGAGAGCATCGCTGCTCGCAACTATTTGCTTGCTTTATTTTACTTGTCTAGTCGGTTAAAGACTTAAACACTCTGAATGTGTATTATAATTATACTAGTCTTGCAGAACCTGAAATGCTTTCGTGAAACTATCTATACTTTTGTTTCAATCCCTGGGAGACCGGTTGTTCCACCTCGTTGATTTTACTGGTTAGGTCGATCCATATATTACACCCTGCAGGCTAACTGATCTCGGAATGAAAATACATTTCCCTAAGATGTAGCTATATAGAAAAATTATGTTACATCTTGTATATACTGTAGATTACCACTGAACTTGACTCTATGGTGCATTGAACTGGTCATTAGTAACCTTGAGAGTGAATAGCAGTTTGTTTCATTTAGATTGCTTGTTATGATGGGTATATAGTTTACTGAAGCATCCTATGTTGATCAATATAATGAGTTATTATCTATTAGGTACCAATTCAAGATCACAGGGGATTAGAAGATTTAATTCTAGAATTTTACGGTTCATAGCTATCATGCAACAAGATGTTCTGTAAGAAAGTATATACAAACGAAGATATTCTGATACTACATTCAATAATAGAAATAACAGTATTCCTATAATGAATTAATCCCTTAAAGATGTACTCGACATATAAACAAGAAAAATATGTGCATGCAGAATCACCATATTAAGATATCCCAATATTCGGTAAGGATATTCTCAGGAAAATAATGAGGGTGCGATATCATCAAGTATGATCATACAATCAGGAGATAAAACCCTTAACACTTTAACAACTGGGAATGTCTTTAATCTTAGAAGATAGATCATTAATTCCTGTCTTGAGGTGTCTTTACTAAAACATGAAAATAAAAGTGACGTGTCAACCCGACTGAATTCTTCAGGATTATTTTATCTTCAAACCAAAGTTAATTTTGAAGAAAAAGATTATTTCGATGCAGAAATCTTGCTATTGTTGATTTAAACAAATATTTAAAAAATAAAGGGTGTATTTAGGTATAACAACTTTGTCAAGCATACAATTGACGCAATCTGACATCTTGCAACAATTCAGTTTTTGATCGATTGACCATGTTAGCACGCTTTAAAGAACACTGCTTAAGGATTCGCCACTCTAGTAGCTTTAAAATCGGGATGGCTTCCCCCTCCTGCCACGAAGAGACGAAAGCGTAGCTGGGGTGATGACGGTCGGTGTCATCGTCCTAACGTCAAGCTAACAGAGCTCAAGGTATATAGTCAATTTACAAGGAGAAGGAAACGTTTTTTTATAGGAAATTTAAAGATCTTTTTCTGCTACTCTCGGGAGAATTTCGAATAAATTTTATTCATTTTGTTAGTATGAAAAAAAAGAAAGTAGTTGCGTCAAATTTTAGCCAAATAATTGATTAACATCAGAAACTCGATATTCTAAGAAATCACAAAAAGGCGGATATATAAATGGGACTAAAAATGCTATATTTTGTAATTCGCCACTTGGTAATGTTTGAAAATCTTGAGTTTTTGACATAATAAGGATATTTTAAGCAAAGAAATTCAAAAAAGTGAAAATAACGACCATTTTATTGACGTACAGTTGTGCATGTATCTATAACTGAATAAATAATAACATTTAATCTCAAAAATTTATACCCAACCCTTAAAAATAATATAGGAACTAAACCGATATGTTTGTAATTCACCCTTACAACCTACTCTACTAAAAACCACTACTTCCTAAAGTGACCCCTCTTACAAAAGGTAATAAAACCCATCCCTAAAAAAAAAACAAAAGGAAAATAGTCTCGATTATCTCAGAGGGTGTAAGTAGCTCGAAATACGGACAGGGTTGTTGTGGTCGAGCATACATAACGCAACCACGTAGCATATGTAAGTACAGGAGGGGGTGTATCGGAGAAAGCGGGGAATGGGGGGAAGTTAGCGGGAGGGTGGGAGGGGGCAGACACGCGTTTGTGAATGGTGGGGCCACGAATTACTATCGTTTCGAAATAATTTAGGGGACTGCTTCCCCGTATATGCTCCCATATACACGCATCTGCACGGAGTTATTTATGATGGATTAGACCGGGCTTTAACCCGCGACTAATTTATGCCCGGCTATGGGGTTGTCGACTCTTTCCCATAACTACAGAGAGGGTACAACTTTCAACCGCAAGAATATCCGGAAATACATATACGTGATAAGATAGAAAAAGAATGTTCAAAAGTGAGAAACTGTAAAATAAGAAAAAGGCTAAAGGAAGAATGAACATTGCGTCATATTGGAAAACTAATAAAAATATGAACCGGGGTTCAAAATCAAATTCGAAATCAAATGACTCGCCGTATCGTAGAAGGGGGCACATAAATTCCAGAAGATCCTCAAAAATTACACAAGATGTTTTAAAATCCGTTAAAATTACTAGAAAACGTCTCGAAAATTTTGCGTATATTATTTTTTCAAACCTGATTGACTTTTGAATAATGAAGTTGTAAGAAGAAAAACAAAATAATCGTGCGGGTAACGCGCGTTTTGGTTTGCTAGTAAAGAAAACTCTCGATGTGGTCATATACTATTCGGACAAGAAGGCCAAGAACACCCCGAAATGTAGTAATGAATTTAACATGAAAGTGAGGTCAGCGAGAAAAAGACCGTTTGCGACGCCTGGAGCCTCTTGTATAATTCAAGCAAGTATGTATATGGACTATGGAGGCAAGCCCGTGCGCGTATATGTATGTGAATTGTGGACGTGGGGGTGATCCCGCGGGATAAGATTGCATCTGTGCTGTGATTTTTTGGGAGGGTAGTCTTATACATATGCGAAAGCAGACGTCTCCAGTCTAACTAGAACACCACTGACTACTGCCAATGCCAATATCTCTCAAGTTCCGAATCCTGTTACTTAAGACTCGCAAATAAAACGACAACGCAATTTATAGCTAAGGAAATATATTGAGAGGGATGAAGGGGTAAAACCTCAACGATGAATGCGAGAAAGAAAGAGCCATGAAAAAATAACCAACGAGAGAGGGAGGAAGGAAAATAAATTTGTTTAGCTGAACCACAATTTTGATTGTAAAAAAACGCAAATTCAGATTCAAGCAATTTCTTCTCATGAATATTCATGTCAATGATATGAATTCATGAAAGATAGATATATTTTTTTAAATTAGTTTAAGAATTTACAATAAGATATAAATTTACGAGCGTAAGTCAGAAAAAGACTGAGGGTAAGTTGTAATACTTTTTTAAGGGCGAGGAGGGGGGAGGGATTCGCGAGAGCACAAAGGGGGTAGGGGACGTTCTACGTTCGCCGAGTGATCTATGGCCAAAGATAAACCACGCGTTCAACAAGTGTGTTTCGGAGATAGGCCGATGGTCTTTTCAAGCAGCACTTTCTATAGTGACCAATTAAAATGCGCATGAAAATTGCTAAAGGATATACCAGTTTTGCATAAACAACACACCGACGATGCAAAAGTCTCGTCGTCGATTTTTCGCCCTTAACGAACTTTCCGTGGAATTCAGTGTTTGTTTAATGTTTATGCATGGCGAATGTATTTTATCTCGCACGAAAACTTTTGCAATTGCTGAAAGTTTATCGCGAGCATTAATTCATGTCAGAGGAGAGAGTGAAAAGTGGGTAATGGTGGTCACTTTAAACTGGTAATTGAATTTATGGTACAGATAAATATGGATTTTAAAGATTATAAATTATTTTAAAGCATTCTGCGAGATTGTAGATCAAGTAGTTGATTATATGGATTTAATCGCATTAGGTCTTCCTCTTTTTTGCTTTCTTAAAATCGGTATCTCTCGCAATGTCTCCGAGAACTATTTTAAAATCCTATTATATTTCGGCAGACAACCAGTGTTTTGGCTTTCCTTTCCTAAAAGATATTATTCTTAAGCCACAAAGGGAGCTAATAATTTGGCTCGACAAGGCGTTGTTGTGGTGAAAAGGCAGAGCGCGGTCGGTGGTTGCTAAAGTGATAGTTCCGTTAAAAGATGTCTATCTATACCAGCCTATACCTGATTTTGATCTTTTGTTCCTTTTGAAAAATTGATGAAATCTTGATCTCTTTCAAAAAGATAATTGGTCTCTCTTTATAGGCATTTCGTCTATCTAGCAGCTAATCTTGCCTATGAAACTATCCAAATTAGTGTTACACCTTTAAAGCAATTTTCAGAAGATCACATCCACTACACCGAATTTTGATAATTTTCCATATGACTCTTGCAATCTTGTTTAACGCCTAAATACTCGGACCATTTAAACACTGCGGTTTGGCATATATCCAACCGAAAATGAAAACTGTGCCTGCGATGTACATATATATATATATATA